>BHFT01024287.1:22725-93165 GCA_004320025.1 Laticauda laticaudata | reverse complement strand
CCCCGAAATTTTGCTCATCCGTTGTGTCCTTTATGCATACGTTTTGCGTCCGTCGGCCAGTGGGACCGGGCCTTTAGGTATAATGCCTATCACTTTCTCTCAGCCCTAGAAAACAGGCTATGGCATACCACTTCTGAAATCTTGCCAAGAAAACTGCAGGGACTTACTTGACCAGGCTATCGCCAGAAGTCAAGACTGACTTAAACCACCACTCCTCAAAAGCCAAAACGAAGCCAAATTATGGCTTTTATGTTGTAATAATCAAGAGTCTGAATTCTTCAATTCTCTGGGCATTTCCACTAGTTGTTCAATACAATATGTGAAGTCTTTTATTTTACTATTAATATAATGTCACTGTAGCTGAATATTTTTAAACTGCAATCCTATTCAAATTCAGCTTTATACTAGGTGAGTAAACTCCGATTCCCAATTCTTTCTTTTTTTAGTAGTTTCTCAAGGATATCTGACTAGCCATTGCAACAATAGAAGAATAGACCAAATAAAATTTTTGTTTTAATCAACCAGGTTCTTATTATCACAATAAGCTATATTAAATGGTGCTTACTTCTCAATAGTTCCAAGTAAGATTGCACTGAACGTACATGTTTATAAAATAACATCAAGGCCCCAAAGCCATGGTTAATTCCTCAAAAAGTACAATAATCAAAAAATACTAACGGATATTTATGATGAAAGTAAAATGAGTGAATTTTTACCCACTAGTCATTGATTAATATAATTTGTATTATAACTATCTATGGACAGCCATTTCATTAGTAGCGAATGCTTTCTGCTTCTTATGCTCCTAATTCCAAGCTACTCCAACCAGCTGAAATCATGTGTGCATTATTTCTTCAGTATTTTGTCTCAATGTACAGGAAATGCTCTCCAACTCAGCCTCTCAAGCCTCATTTCAACCTATTGATGTTGATGTGCCATTGAATCATAGTTACTAAAGGCTTGTTTTTTGAATTATGGTAAGTCTGGAGCTTCTTCCTTTCTCTGAGCACGATACCAGCAAGATCCTAAGCCTTTCTCAAGCTGGCAAGAAATACCCTGGGACTGAGAAAAAAAACCTGATCAGGCAAGCAAGTTGTAAAGAAAATATTTTATTAAAAATTTCACTGTCAGAAAGGAGATTCAGAATTTGAGGGCTCAGAAAGCAGTGAAAAGGTACAGAAAGAGAGGGAAAAGGTAAGAGTTGACAGCTGTAGCAACAAGGAATAATCAAGCCAACTGCAAAGCACAATGAGTAATCTCTTGTCTCCTCCCTGTAAGGCACAATGACCAGATCTATCATTTTCTTTCCCACCCCATTTTGCGATTTCTCACTTATGCTCAGCCAGTTCCATACTTGAGGTGATTTGGCCCTTGGAGCAATAAACAGCTGTCTTTCCTTCAGATAATTCCCTAATAATCATTTCTCCTGTTCACTTTGCTGATGACTCTTCAGCTTAGCCAGCAGAGGTTTACATCCAAGAAAGAATCTTTATATACAGTACATCAATGAAACAAAATCTCATAACATCTACTAAAAAAAGAATAAACAAAACATCATCTCTCATTTGTATCATAGAGTATGTCCAAAGTTATGTACAATGTCAAACAGAGTAGATTTCACACGCTAACCACCTGTGCTAAATAAACAGAGCAGAAGATGATTCAAATTCAAAAGCAAGATTTGAATTTAAAAGTAGTATTCAGCTTTGCTATTGGATTCTCAAGAAGGTCAGGCAAGAGCTGGACAATCCACTGTAATACAAGCCAACTACAGGTCAATCTTTCATATATTCCACCACTGTAAAATACTTCCCATTAGCTCCTGGGAAGATTCAGTACCCTCAGAAATGTTTGAAGTCACATGTAAGCTTGATGGATGATGGGAGTGAATCCTATAGTGACCCCAAAGGATAAGCCCTCATCGAAAGAGCCCCCCTTCCATACATAAGCAAGTTCAGAGGAGTTTTCTATGCATCTTCAAATGATCAGAAATCAAGAGGTATGGCCAGATCAAATATTTTTTGAACTACATTTTTGAAAAGAGGTGGAAGAATTTATTCCAAGCATCTCTACCCATAAAGTGAACCAGTACTCAGGCATAACTGTAAATTATCAGATGCCAAAAAATGTAAGACATCAATTTCCAAACTGGGGTGTAGGTCAAAGTGGGAAGAGAAAAGGAATTAAAATACCTCACCGCAAAAAACAGGAAGGTAAATGAAAAAACATCACAGGCATCAACCTACATATTTCATGTAACATATTTGTGGAAAATTGGGACAAACCCATATTCTATCTCTATATTTAAGCGTAGTTGTGCAAGAAGCAGAGTCTGTTAGCTTTCATGACTCTCCTTTTGTCCAAGGATCTTGTGAAAATTACTTCTGAAGAAAAGTCAATTTTGAAACTGCCCCTATGTAAGTACATTATTTAACTACTTAATGAGATTGTATAGTTGAAGACAAATTAGAAAATGAGGAATGTCCTCTTTTCTGTCACAATTTGATTGTAAAAATAAATAGATATGGAAGAAGAACTCAAAACAGTAAGATTAAACTAGAAATGATAACTAGAAGGTAAGAGCAGAGGGGAAATCCAAAAGAGAAAGGCAGGGCCAGATTTTCGGCCATGACCTAATTTCTGTTTCCTTTTATATGCATTCAGATCAAATCGCAATGTTGTCTGTTTTCCATTCAGCAATAATCTAGATACTTGGCATAGATAAGAGGAGCACAGGCCTTAGTACAGACATTAATAGATTTGTGAAAAAGATACCACTTTCACTTAATTAGTCCATCAAGGTATTCCATCAAAATATAAGTTTAAAAACTGTATCACTTTTTGTACCAGTTAAAACACAGAGAGGGTGGCTTTAAGGCCGCATAGGTTTTAAACAGAAAGGAATAGGAGTAAGAAATGTGTTTTCTCTCTCACACACACACAAACACACACACATACAATTCATTGAGTTTTGTGAGAAGAATAATTGCATTCACCAGATTAAACTAAGTTTCCTTCAATAGATATAGCAAGTCTTTAAACTTAAAATAACCTTCATTATAGAACTTGGGGAAACATGAACTCAAAACGCCATCCATGTATTGTCAGAGCGGGCTAATTTTCTGCTCACTCTTAGAAACTATCACAGGATCAGGACAGGTAGAGCTTGTAAGCAGCTAGTGGATAGTCTAAGGAAACTTTGAAAAAAGGAAGGAAAAATCCTTCAGTAGATCCCCTCACCACTCTCCCCACCCTATAACAAGCATTATGAGCAGTTGGTAAGACTGTCCTTCCCAGAAATGGAGGATAACTCTACAGAATCAGATGGGCTTTGTGGTGCTGTTGTACACCAGGTGTTCTGTGTCTTCAGCAGTTGATAAGACAGAAGAAAGTGTGGAATTAGCCGCAGTAGGGGGCTGACGACGTCTTCGGTACTTTTTTCGGTTCTTGAGGAAGAAGTAGCCAAGGACTACCAACACTATCATGATGCAGACACAGAGGAGCACAGCAATAGCCACTTCAAAAGCACCTGTGAGAGATGGAGCAGGAGTGGAAGATGGATACAGAAATCATGATTATACTGAAATTGTCAGAATGAGTTGTTTTGCAAAAGTTTTAAGATATGTTTTTGCTTTATGCAGGTTACCCAATCCATTCAGAAACAAAGTAAGCACTGTTTATAGGACTCTTTCATAAAAAAATGACAATACAGTATCAGCCTAAATCCAGCTCTAGGTCACCTTAAGAAAACTATAATTATAATGTAACATTCTTAGGTGTGGATACCTGCTGACGTGATATATACAAACAAACTGGGGGTGGAAAGGGAAATTATTCTTTGAAATGCTGGTCTTAATTCAGGTTCTAAAAGTTGCTGAGTTCTGATATCTAAATTATACCATACCCCACAAAAACAAAACAAAACAAAATGTTTTTGTGGTAGGGAAGATTAGAAAGAATTCTTGAGCCAGTATTTTTGTGGGAGCAAAAGTACAAGTTGGGTAACATCTTATTTTCCCATTTTCTATGTTTTTTTTATTCTTTTGTAATATGTGCTTTGTTATCAGTAAAATAAACCATTTTATTTAGAAACAGTCATACTTCTGTCCCCCCACCCAAAAATGCCAGGCAAGTTGTTGTTAAAAATAAAAACCGTAACAAGCAGAAAACAGGAACTCAGAGTTATTTGGAATGTTGTTACATACTTAAACTAGCATGTTGATAGTCATATCCTCTCCATCTCTGATCAATCATATGTTGCTCTATATTAAAAGAAAATACAGGATTATGTAACAATGTTCAGAATAATGGAGACAACAAAGTACTTATAATATTAAGTTACTAGGAGTTACTTAATAGTTAAGTTACTACGGTATTAAGTAACCATCCACAGGAGGACAGGGTGAGACCCAACTATTGTGCCCAGAGGTTATTTATTTGTTAATTAGTATTTATATTCCGCCTTTATTATTCTTCTAGGTAACTCAAGGCAGCAAACACATACAAAGTACCTTCCTCCTCCTATTTTCCCCACAAAGACCACCATGTGAGGTGAGTTGGGCTGAGAGTGTACGATTGGCCCAACATCACTCAGCTGACTCTCATGGCTAAGGAAGGACTTGAATTCAATAGTGTTCAACTTTCTAGCCGGTACCTTCGTGACTAGACCAAACTGGCTCTCATAATAATCAAATTCATATAGCCGCCGATCTCCCCCAAAGGGTATTCTAGACCAGGGGTCTCCAATCTTGGCAATTTTAAGACTTGTGGACTTTAACTCCCAGAATTGAAGTCCAAAGCAATGCTGGCTGAGGAATTCTGGGAGTTAAAGTCCACAAGTCTTAAAGTTGCCAAGGTTGGAGATCCCTGTTCTAGACAGCAGACAACAATGAATAAAACAGCCAATATAAAAATGATAAAATCTAAATGGTCACTGTAATAAATAGCATAAAGACAAAAATAGTAATCCTAGGTGGATAAAAATGGCATCTTTAGCAGTCAAGCCAACAAGACAGATCTCTGGTCCCCTGCAAACCCCAGGCCTGGCAGGACCATAAGATACTGAAGGCTTTATGGAAAGTCAAAACAGAGATGTCATTTCTCTGATGTCTACCAGGCTCCTGGCCCACTTGATTTTTTAAAAGAATTTTTTAAATTAACGTAATTAAATAAAAACTAGTATAGTGCAAAGCAAAACACCAGCCTCTAGAAACAATACTACTGTGTGCTGTAGAAGTCTCATTACAATGATAAAAAACCCTCTTTTAAGATTTTCTTCTTACTTGTGATGCCTCTACATGATTTCATACATGTTTCTTCCTGCTCGAAATTATTTTTGTTGCCTTCACAGCCTCCATAGGTGAAGCGACCACACTTCTCAGTCAAAGGGTTGTAGTACCAGCGAGGTATACTTTCTTCACAAGGTCCAGTATCAGGCATATCCACACAATAACCTACCAGAAAGGAACAAGGAATATTGTTAGCTCTTAATTAACCGTATTCCCAATTCTATTGACGTATCATGATTAAGTATTTGATAAAACCATTAGCACTCAGAGAATTGTCCTACTACCTGTGTAGTACAGTAGCTTTTTTGAAACTTAAAATATATTACAGATAAACCTTGACCTATAACCAATTGTTCAGCGACCTTTCAAAGTTACAATGGTGCTGAACAAATGGTCACTGGGACCAGTTCTTGGAGTTCTGATTGTCCCAGTCAGGTGAACTGAGATTTGACTGCCCGACAACAGGTTCACACTTTTGACCCATTGCTTTTGACCCTGCAATCACATGAACATCATTTCTAACCTTCTCTGCAGGCTTCACCAGAGGGTCAATGGGAAAGCTGGCAGGGTAGGGAGCAAGTCACTGGGAAAAGTCCCCCCCACCGGGCACCATCCTCTAACCCAAGGGTCTTCAAACTTGGCAACAAATTCTGAACACCTGAAGTTGAGGGTCTTAAAGACTCGATTGTACTGACCTCCAGGAATTCTGGGAGTTGAAGCCCACAAGTCTTAAAGCTGTCATGTGTGAAGACCCCCGCTCTAACCCCTCTGCCTTTGCACCATGCTGACCAATAGTGCACCTTTGCATAGCCATCTTGACATGTGACACTTGTCACACATGCCCTTATACCCTTCCCGATCAATGCCTCTTGCACACATCTTTGCACCCTTCCAGGTTCAGGTCTCCTGCACATCCTTGCACACCAACTCCAAACTCCTATATTCATGCTTTCCCTCACCTGATACTAGTAATTTACCTGCCTACTGGCTTCCCCATGGACTTCGGTTAATGATGGCAACCAGGAATGCAGGAATCGCTGTTGCTAAGCAGTGCAGTTGCATTTTACAATGCACTGCTTAGCAACAAAAGTTGCAGTCCCAATTGCCATCATAAGTCAAAGTCTATCTGTATTAATTATAATACAAGTAGTAACAATAATAAACATATTAAATTTACATCCTGCTTGACCCCTGATGATTCTAAAATTTACAGTTTAGAAAACTACTTTACCTTGCACCACTGTTATAATGGTTATTGTTCTTTTGCAACTGTTAGCTAATCCTAACATTACAGGATGAAGGCCAGTTAACAAACATTCAGGCAATGTTCTATCTTTTTAGAAAACTTACCAAATATTTCAAAAATTATAATAACAATGATTAACACTATTATAAAATGATGATTTCATTTACTGTGCTTATGTAAATGTGCCCTGCACTGGCTCCTCTGGCAAGTATCATGTGCCCCAGGTGACCTTTGGGGCTTATGAACTAGAAAGGAGGCTAGGGAAGATCTCAGGGCTACCAAGTCCTTTCCAGATGCGTGAAGGACCTCTCTAATGCCAGATTTGCACTTGAGGCTTCACACTGACTATCTGAAGTCTTGGCTAGGATGCATCCCGATTACAACTAACAAAGCCAACTAAAATGAGTATAAGCTTAACAATAACAATGAATTGCTATTGTTATTTTTTTATTACAGCTTGTAGTACATAAGACTTTGCAATAGTGGCGAATATCTGTAGCTAGGGTGTAAGGATGGAGATCAAGGTTCATTCTCCGAGCTTGAGGGTTGGTTTCTAAATGTTTAGTTGCCAGGCAAGAACGAACTTTCAGCCTCATTACACAAGACTGCCACAAGCAAATTTACTACATGTCCACATTTATACAATATTTGACCTTACAGTTCCACATTTTTTTTTGTCTTTAGCTATTTTAACTATCAAATTGTGCTACTTAAAACAGATCTGTGTGTAAAGAAACATGATGCCTTAAAACAACGGCTGCCAACCGGTGGGCTGTGAGAAAATTTTGGTGGGCCGCAGAGAAATCTCACCCCCAGAGCACCCCCCCCACAAAGTAATTAATCCAGGCTGCGCAGAAACACAGGGCTGCGTCGCCCACATGGCTCGCAGGAACCCTCCCCGCCCATTCACTCCTTACCCAGTAAACTTGTCTGCTAAATTTTGATTTTTCCTTTTTCTGACCATCATCTGCTCTGCTGTGCCAGGAGATTTAATTAGCTAGGAAGCAGGAAATGGTTGGATTTCTTGCTTTCTAGCTAGTCTTTAGATCTTCGGCTCTGCTTTTAAGCACAGCCAAACCTCCCTTAGGACTGAAGGTTTGCTTGCAAGCAAATTCAGTACAGATTCACGGAAAGCAAATTTGAGAGACTGAGCTAGCCAATGGCAGATAGATCACTGAATGATTCTGTGAGCAACTCAGTCTGCCTGCTTTACCTGATTTTGGGTAAAAGTTGCTCTTTTTTATAAAAAAATCAATATTTACATACATGGTATATTGTGAGTGAATTTTATGAGTTTGCTTGCAAGCAAATTTTATGTGACAGACTGAGCTAGATCTCTGAATGAATCTGTGATTCTGTGAGCAACTCAATCTGCCTGCCTGCTTTGCCTGATTTTGGGTAAAAAATTGTTCTATTTTTTGTAAAAAAAATTCAATAGTTATATAAATATTTATAATATTTACATCCAAGTCATGCCCAGCCAGTCACACCCACAAATTAAGCCACATCCACAGAACCAGTTAGTGGTCCCTGGGATGTAAAATTATGAGTTTGGTGGTCCCTGAAGTTGCAAAAGGTTGGCAACCCGTGCTTTAAAACACTTGACAGTTGGACAATAGCCAACTGAGCATATCTGTTGATGTGACAAATTTCCCAATAATAAAAGTTATTCAAGATTCAGTTCAAATTCTACATGAATACAGTCATCTTCTTCAATTATATTTGGAGAGATGCAAACATAGATTTTTAAAATGTGTTAAAATTTCTTTCAACCGTAATCATGTATTTTATAACATACTTACCTTTGGCACTAGTATTGATTTTCTGTAACTTATCGAATCCTTGAATATCTGAAAGATACAAAGAGCAGGCAGCAGAATAATTAAAGACATGCATTTTATTTGAAAATGGAAATAATTATTATGAAGTATGTCATAAACTATGTTACATATTTTAAAATCATTTTTGTCTGGTCATTTTGTTAATTCCACTCTGCCTCTATTTCTTTACCTCATTTACTAATCTGCTTTAGACAGAACTAAGTACATTTAACACTAAATGTTAAAACAATATTAAAACAATATTTAAAATTGATCCTATGCAAGGATCATGTAAGAAAAGAGAAGTTTTATAATAAAAATAAATGATGCCAATATTCTATTTTATTTTGTTGTTAATGTTAATTTGCTGTTTTGTTTTGCATAATAAATAGATTACGTTTTTCTTTCTTAGGACAGAAAGCTGTGCATGACAGTGGAGTACAATTAAATGCACATTAAAAACAGCTGTTTTAAATTCAAAGTAAGTTATTCTGACCTCTTAGGAAGTTCTCCAACCTTACCGGAATTGCTTTGAGCTACAAACAATCCTATTTCAATCTCAAACCTGAGCCTTACTTACAAGGTCAGAACAGTTTCTCGTCAACTTAAAACATTTCAAATTGTGTGTGTGTGTGTGTGTGTGCACATGTGTGCACGGTATATATTATCTTCTACCAGGATAATTAAGAGGTCACATCACACCAAAGGCCTATCCAACACCCCAACTACATTTTCACAATAGCCTTTAGATGCTCATCAAAAATTCAACAGAAAAATATAAGTCATATGTTTGGGATATGCTCACATTTAGTGTCTTGTAATGAGCAGATTTGGACTTGGTGGCCTTCAATTCATCCCTATTTTTATTATTCTAAGACAATTCAAGGGTCACCCACTTACATGAATCACAAGATTTCTCATCTGACCCATCTTGGCAATCTGAAGTTTCATCACATTCCAGAGTTTTATCAATGCAGCAGCCATCTTCACATTTGAAATGGAGGGGTAGGCAGTTTCCATTGCATGCTGTGTAAGAAATATGAGTTAGTTCTCAAGGGTTCTCAGCAAAGATGATTAATCTTTGTGACATTTGGGCAAAAAGATGTTTTTCTTTCTTGAGCACAGCAGAAATACAGCACAGGTAATCCTCGACTTACAACAGTTCATTTAGTGACCATTCCAACAGCAATGAAAAAAGTGACCCATGACTGTTTTTCACACGTGTAACTGTTGTTTGGCAAGTGACTCATATTTTATGATGGTTGGAATGCTCTGGGATCATAATGAATCTTTTGTGACCTTCTAACCAGTAAAGTTAAGGGGAAGCCAGCTTCACTTAACAATTGTGTTACTAACTTAACAACTGCAGTGATTCACTTAAACTGTGGTGAGAAAGGCCATAAAATGGGACAAAACTCACTTAACAACTGTCTCAACAACAGAAATGTTGAGCTCACTGATGGTTGTAAACTGAGGAATACTCATAAAAAAAGTAAAATTGAGGAATACTCATAAAAAAGTATTTACAAGTGCTTCACTGCAATGCTATAAAAGCACACAGTAAATATTAACGAAAGATGTACCACTAAACCTCATGTCACTAAGGAAGTTCAAAAGAAATTTTAATGCTATCATGGAAAAGTACAGAAGAACTTACTTGGTTCTTGACGTTTTTCTACAGCACCTGAAAAGAAGGAAATTAGGGTGAGAATATTGTCCTTTCAATTTTTCAACTAGTTCTAGTCAAAACAATAAGTCCAACCACCTTACCAATTCAGTTTTTTTTTTTTAATGTGGACTAAGGGAATTGCCAACCCAGGAACTACAAACCACGTACTTTATATGCTTTTCTGGTACGCATAGAAGCATACTAGAAGCATACATCTAATGCATAGAAGCCACTTTCCAATTATTTCTCCAACACAGAGAAATGCAGTGGAGGCAATACTTTTCATTCAATCACATGCCAATCATATGCTTCCCCGTACTGGTATAAAGACAAAGTGTCCCTGATTTTATAGCCTAGCTCAGCCTTCTTCAACCTGACAATGTCCTCCAGATGTTGAGTGATAGTTAATAGCTGTGCCCCAGTCTTGCTAATTGGAATTTATGTGGGGTTTAGCTCAGCAAATCCTTAAAGTTCCAGTTTGGAAAATGTTCAATTCAAAGTCTCTCTTTTAATGTTTCTTTGACTCAGGCATGTGCAAACTGAGTTCACAAACTGAACCTAATAACTATGTATTTGAAAAGCATGGGTTTTTTTTGTTATGTGTGATTTGGGGACACTATGATTTACTCAATAAATCATGATTAAAACGTTAGAATGAAACCAATCAAATCAGCCAAACTTGATTGAAAGTTATAAAACTGAGTAGTGTCAAAATAATTCTGAATTGGTTAGGTTTCCCCACTTAAATCTCTAAAACAGAGAAACAATGTCTTCTAATATACGAACCTTGAACATTCTTGCAGGCAAGATCACATTCCTCTTTTCTTACATAATTGTTCTTGTTGGGATTGCAGCCACCAAAAATGAACTCCTGACACTTCTCTAGTTCTGGATTGTAGTACCAGCGATGGAAGGAGCCTCGACAACGTCCCACTTTATAAGGAGCCAAGCAATGATCTAGGAAGAACAAGGAAATTGGATTTATTTATTTATTTATTTTGTCACGCTATTATAACAGGTATAAGTATAAACATAGTTATGACTACATGAAATGGATACAAATAAGAAAAATAAAAAGAAACAATAGGACAGGGATGGTAGGCACTTTGGTGCATTTATGCACGTTCCCTACAGACCTCTTAGGAAAGGGGTAAGGTCAATAGCAGACAGTCTAAGATTAAAATTTTTGGGGTTTGGGGAAGAAACCACAGAGTCAGGTAGATTATTCCAGACATTGACCAATCTGTTACTGAAGTCGTATTTCCTGCAGTCAAGTTTGGTGAGGTTTACCTTGAGTTTGTATCTATTGTGTGCTCTTGTATTGTTATGGTTGAAGCTGAAGTATTCATCGACAGGTAGGACATTGCAATGTATGATTTTATATACCATACTTAGATCGGACCGAAGGCGGCATAGTTCTAGGTTTTCTAGGTCTAGAATTTCAAGTTTGGTGGCATAAGGTATTCTCACAGTAAGGGTAAGAGAAGACATAAATTACATCTAGCCTATTTTCCAAGGTTTTACAGTGTTGTCAGTTGGAAGAAAGAGGGGAACAGGCAACTGTCAAGAAGTATGCTTCTAGCAAAATCACTAAATATATTTGAATAGCAAATATGAGATGTCAGTTTGCTGAGGGATCTCTTAAAATTATCTTAATATAATTTTAACAGAATATTAAAAAGCCTATAGTATATCAATATGTCTAGCTATCCCCAAATAAAAGCTCTGGGTCTTTCTTGCCATTTGGTAGAGAAGGGTTTAAACCATAACACCTTATTTATTGGGTAAAATATTCATACTCCATTTTTCTTTTTATATATGTGTTGTAATACACACATTTATATTCATATTCTTCATACAAATATAAAATAAAAAAGAAGCAATGGGTTTCATGGGGAAAATAAGGAAGAGCTTTTTGATGTTTATAAAGTGATGATGGGAGGAACTTTAAACATTCTAAGAAGTAATTGCATTTTTATTTGTGTATAAAGGTTCCTGACCTAAGATAACAATCCAATCTATGCCATTTCAAGACCTGGACGACTGAGAATCTCTACAGACTTTTAGCTACACAATTTGGGATGAACACCCGTTGAATGGGGTAGAAGTAGGAATGGATTTCCAGAGGAAAAATTGCAGACTACAGGAACCAGGAGCACTATTCAGGTGGTCCTGAGGACACAGATAAACCTACAAGTGCTTCAACGACCCTAAAAGGATGCAAATGACCAGCTGTCTGCAAAGAATATAAATCCTTCTATTCCCCACTATCCTGTCAGAGTTGAAGAAGCTTCTTGGATGAGAAGTGAAACGTCTTAAAAGAAAAAACAAGAAAGCCTAACATATTTTCTACCTCAAATGGTGGTAATCTATGGCATCCATTTTTAGTAAAATGCTATTGGCACCAAATATCAGCAATAACATTGTTAAAACTCTGAATAGCTTTGGGGCTATTTTCCTGTGTTACTTAAAACATTGAAAAACTAAGAACAGTATTAACGTAAAAAAAGGAAAAGTTTACTATCCTTTATAAAAGCTCACTTTTTTTGTCTTCATACTTGTAACCTATATATGACTCCTGAGTGTGGCCTTGGCAATCTGTAAAAGCTACATTGATTCCAGGCTAAAAGGTGCACCTACAAATCACTTACCTACAGTGTGTTCAGAATTAAGTACAGTGACAGTGATGTTGATGGAGTGCTGCTGATCTGCAGTATCTGTTACAGTGAATTGGAAGATGTAAATCCCTTCATTCAGATTTGAAAGCTTCATAATATCTTTCTGTTTCTGAAAGTACAAGAAAAAAAAATCAGAAATAAAAGTGACCTAAGCACAAACAGATCACCTTGGTTTCCCTCACTTCAGAATTTAGCTATGCAACTCTGAGGGTTGGTCATCATATTATCGAGTCCCATCATGTATAAATATAAGGAGTTGCTAAATTCAGAATTCTTTGTAGCACATCCCCAGAATTATGTAGATGCTTTAAAATTGTTTAGGTTGTGCAAATGGTTCATGACTCTCATGTTATTTCTCTCTATACCAAGTAATGCTGCAAACTCTCACTTAGCAAACAATTTACAATCCAACACAAGTTAAATAAAGTGGCTTTTCTCCACTATCTAACATTTAGGAAATGGGCTATTTCATAGCTTATCAAATAGCTGTGATCGTTTTTTTTCTTTCCTCTGGATTGTCTTAATTATAAAACAAGTTCTATTACCATACCGTACAAGGCACCTTACAAAACAATGGAAGAGAATTCTTAATAGTGACACATTTACAATATGCAAGTTAGAAGAATAAATTAAAGCATTATTATTATTAAACAAACCTCAACACACCTACATTGATTAAACACACTGTTCATAAGATGCAGCAACTAAATATAAAAGATGTCCAAGGTATAGTTAGATTTAGAAATGACTGGGTTTTTTTAAACTTATGCTTTAATGTTTTTGTATATATATTTTTGATGTCCTTTGATTTACAGTTTAGATAAGCACTTCTTCCAATACTGAAATTGTGCAGGCAATAAATGTTTGTGAAAGAAAGAAAAGGGAAAAGGAAAGGGAAAGGGAAGGAAGGAAGGAAGGAAGGAAGGAAGGAAGGAAGGAAGGAAGGAAGGAAGGAAGGAAGGAAAGAAAGAAAGAAAGAAAGAAAGAAAGAAAGAAAGAAAGAAAGAGAAAGAAAGAAAGAAAGAAAGAAAGAAAGAAAGAAAGAAAGAAAGAAAGAAAGAAAGAAAGAAAGAAAGAAAGAAAGAAAACTATCTTATTCCTCATCCCATCTTTGTACTTTGTATCTCTCCCAATTATGTAACATACTTGCTTACATAACTGGGAAAGATACAAATACATAACTGACAAAAGCATTGCTTTGATGGAGAGCACTTGTCAGGGCATGGAGATGCCAATACAATTATAATTAATTATTCATGCATTAGTCTTGATGTGTGTCAGTGATATGAGAACTCTTCATGTTGCGTACATTATACTCTTCTATCCATGAATTCCCAGAAATAAGAATCTGTATTTAGAAGATTTGATAGCTTCATGAAATCATGTTTACAACTTTTTAAAGCTGATCTTTTCAGAACTGAAGATAGAAATAACCCATTGTTCAAGCTCATAGTAGTCATGATGATAAATTGATGTTTACAAAGAACTTCAACAACAGCTAAATTAGACAGTCTATAAAGAGATCATATTTGTTAAGTTGCAAAAAATTATATGATATGAGAACCTGGCAGGGAATTTCAGCAAATCCTGTTGAAAGATCCAAAATGATCTGGAGGAGTCAAGATAGCTTTACCTATTGGATGGAATGTATTATCAGAGGTAAAAAGTCCTCATCTCAAGTGTATCACATTCTCGACTAAATAGCCATGCTAATTTCAAGGAATTAAAAAAAAAAATTCAAGTATTTTATAATCTCTGTGTTGTCTGAATAACAATGTGAAGTTTATTTATTTTTTCTTATACCCCATATGTCTACCGTGGCTTAAGTGGGGATTTTAAAAGTGCTATAGAAAGGAATCTTAGTGGACAGTTGATATGCCTTACCTCCATTACCAGTGAGGAATCACCAGAAAGAAGTGTCCATTCATAATTCACAATTCCATTATCATCAGTACTTTCTGAGCCATTCAAAATCACTGGTTCATCTTTGGGCTGGACCTTCACATCCATCCAGGCTCTTGCTTTAGGTGGCAGATCATCTAGTTTAAAAACAAGAATCAGAATGCATTAATTTTCAAAAAAATTCATAGGACATAAACATTCATGTTGGCCAACTTGACCAAGAACTATATGTATTACAATCCAAGTCAATTTTAGTGGAACCACATTAAACATCAGCCACATTCTTGAGTTTCTCATGTGCTATAAAAATACAGAACAACTTGGGGGCAGGGGGCTTTCAGTTAAAAACAAGCTGATAAAATATTCAAAACTCCAGTCAGTAGCTCTGGACAGAAAGATGCTTGCTGTCACTTAGTAAAATAAACATTTGAAATGTTCAGAAATCCCAAAGTTGACTTCATATTGCATATTTTTTCTTTTTAAAAATGCAGAGTACCTGACATAATAATGTATTCAAACCAAGCCATAAATTATAACAAAGATGTAAGGACTACTGCTCTATGGTAGCTTATATGGATAAAGAAATAATACAAGTAGTTCAGCAGAATCACTAAATCTAGTTATGCAGAACTTGGCAAAACTGGTTGATTAGGATCAAAGAAGGAAGGTACAAAACTTTCTGTGCATGAGAAAAACCTTTTAGGATGGTCCATGCCTAGACAAACAACATGTATCATCCAGGCAAGGACTCAGAACGTGCATGTTCTGGGCAATGGCATTCTAGGATGGGAAACCAGTGGAGAAAGGATAAGGCTATCAGCAGTGGCTAGTGAGGTAAAGGAAATAAAGGTATAAAAAGATTGGGGAAGGGTGATTGTGCTGGCTGTGTATGTGACCAACAGGAAGAGACTGATAGGAAGAAAGATGGAAAAAAAGGCAAAAAAGCTTTTCCCATTCAACTTATCCTGTAAGACCCCTGAACTTTGCACCTTAGCTGACACCTGAAACCAAAATGTTCTGAGCTTTGGCCCAGATTAGCTCGTTTGAACTTCCAGACAATGTTTTTGTTTTGTACATAAAACAAAGCATACATTTTTCAAAGCCCTAATTCAAAGAAAAATGAACCATTCACTCAACCGAACATATTTGGCTAGGAGTAGCAACATGCATGACACTGGGCCAAAGATGCAAATTGAAACCTAGATAGGATAGAACAAGTGGATGTCATCAGCTGCTTTCAAGTTGTCTCTAGGAAACGCTTAGAGCAAACTTGGCTGTTGAAATAGTACTCTTGTTCCATCTCTTGTCCTATGAAACCCATGAGATCAATTAGTGATGACCATCTGTTCTTAGTGTTCATTAGGTAAACTTGAACAAATTAAGCTCCCTTATGGATGTGCCTATTGTTGTGCCAGGATGCTTTTTTCTTCATCCTGATTGGTTGGGAGTCTTGGTCTGTGTTTATTGGACTTGGGAGTTTGTTTGATTGGTGTTTCTGGTTTCTTCTGTCTGTTTGTGGCTTTGATTTGGCTGCAACACTCTGTTCCTGTGGTTGGAGGCTTTCAGTGGCAGCTTGCTTTGCGTAAAAGGACGGCTATTTTTCTATTAGGAACAGCTGTTTCATTTGGGTGCCTGGTTGGGTGTGTTTTGAGCTGAGGTATAGAGGAGTTGTTTGTGCCCAGACAGTGTTATGTCATGAACCTCCTCACACTAAGCTGGTTCGTATGTGAGATGCTTTCATGAGATCTGTGACTCAGCCTTCACTCAAAGAACATCACCTCCGAGGAAATGATAATCTCAAGTCTGTTGGCAACTCATATCTCTATTCCATGAGATCACAGGTTTTCTCCTAATCATCTACGTAGTGGCTCTACCTCTGACATGAATCTGTGAGCTGGAGTATTTTACTACTACTACGGCTTCCTCTAGAGTCTAGAGAGATATTATATGGTGCCATTGCAGTTTGCTATTGTACTGCTCGCGCTATATACATGTGTTGGACTAGTTTTAGGACGGTGTTGTCCCACGCTATCTGTATATACTGAGCATTTTATCGTGGTGATAAGCCAGGAACGGGTGCTTGATTTTTTATTGGTCTAGTCCAATGCTATAGTGCCGAGAGGCATACAGAAGCTGATGATGGCAAGATGAGAATTCCATTCTGCTGAAACATTGCTACAACTTTAAAAGCATTACAATGACGTGGGATAATACCCGAAGGAAGCTGAACTGCATATATATGTATATATATACATATACATATATATATGTTATGAACTCTTTCTTTGGAGGATTAAAAACAGGGGAATGGAAATGAATTAAAATAGATCGATAAACTTTGGCAAAGTGGAAAGAAAGAAAAAATATGATTAATTAATGATTATAAGTAAAGTGAAAATAAAATGAGACATATTAAGAAATTATTTTAGTGATTTCCGGGGGGGATACTTTAAAATATATACATTTTTAAATATACAATTGATTATTTAATGGATATTAGAAGTATACAATGAAAGTATTTTATTATGATTAAAGGGGAATGAAAAATACCATGTGGATCCTAAATATATTGACTTTATTTTACTTTTACTCTTTTTAGATTGTTTATTATATATCTGCTTCGAGAGAATTAAGGATAATAATGATGTGTAATATCAAATAAGCTGAGTAAGCTGAAAATGGAAATAACAGGGAGTAAAGAATTGAAACCTATGTGTGGATGAAATAATATTGATATTGAATTAATGAATTGAAATATGAAATGCAAATTTATTTAAAGATGGGTGAAATGGATAATGATATGAGATGACATTATATAAGATTAATGGAAATGAAAATATGACTATGTACAAGTGTTATAATCCAGAATCATGTTGCTCACGTGACGAGATGTGCAAAATTAAAAAAATAATAAAAAAAACTTTTATTAAAAAAAAAACTGTTTAACCCATTTTTCTTCACTAAAAGGCACTATTCACAGGGATCTCAAGCTAATGTCTCTTACATTCAAACACCTTGCCAAGGAATTTCTGTCTGTAGTAGAGTCAGGCTATTCTTTAATGATCCATTTCCCCCAGCCCCATAGATGCTAACAGCTCAACTGGCTGTTTCTGTAGCTGCTTTACCTCTTATAATACTGATCAGAGCTGAACATGTGGCAATACTGTGCTCATTTTGTCCTCTACCACTGGTTTCTGCCACACCCATCCTTATTTTTGCCTCCCACCTTGTTCACTTATACCAGTTGCAGAAATTAATGGGAAGTTCGACCTACAGAATTCAAATATTAAGGCAGTCTTGTTACTGCTTAATGCACAGTTGAAGCATTTTGATTACTCGACTATGGTGACAAGAGCATGGTCATAAGTGTGAAGACTAGTCGGAAGTCACTTTCTTCAGCACTACTGTAACTTTGAACGGTCACTAAATGAATGGTTGTGAGGATTATTTAGAGACAATCATGTACTAATATAAAGTACCATCAAGCTGTAGAATAATTTTTAGTTCCCTATAAATAAAACTTCCTTAGGCTGTTTCAGGAGCTAAACAGTATGACTGATCATATTTAGGGAAGGTTTTGGTAGAATTACTAAGCACAATTACTTGGCATTTGTATCAGTCCACCTCTCAGAAAATTGTTTCCCAGAAACTTCCCAAAAGAGTGTTAACATGCCACAGGTAGGAGGTCCTTGACTGGAAAAATTGTGCAATTAATTATTTTCTCTAGCCAATCAGGAAATATGTTATTGTCCAGACTTTAGTATATCTGACATCATCTACAAATTTCCCTCATGACTGCCTGGAAATTTTAACCAGACAATTTTCTATTGTATTCTAACTTTCCTCCAAGGTATGTCAAATATGTCTCTTCGATCATAAGCAGCTAAAGGATGTTGCTCATAACAGGTAATCTTAAAATCCTTTACTACTACTGCTTATTGGAATGGTTTTGTTCTTATATTAACTCTACTAATAATTAAATGGCTTACCTGGCTATATAACTGTAGTGGGGGAGAGATCTCTACCTTTTCAAGTATTTCAGAGTATATCATACACATATCCCTAACTTCCATTATTCTGTGTAAAATGTTTCTTTCACCAAAACTAGTGCAGCACAACTTTTCTCCATGATACAGCAATGAATAGTATCTTTGCCAACTACGCACAAACACATGTTTGTGAATATCATAGATGCAGATCTAAGTTTAGCTTTCTGAAACTATCCAATTACTTCCTGCTTTGACTCTTACCAATTAATTCAGTGGCTTTTAACCTTCAATAAGCACTCACAAGGTTAGCAATGTCGTAACAGATTAAAATATTATAAAATACACATTAGGTGCTCTGAACTAGTGGTTTTTCCAAAACTCTTGTGATATAATCAAATGAAATAACCTGGGTGAAATGCAAAGGATTGCAAATTCTGAAATAACAGTGACCAAAATCTGCAACCTTGACATATACCTATCAAAAGGTAGTGACGGCATCTGAGATTTTCCAAGTAGTTGGAGGATAAGTGGAATTTTCAAGAGATCAGCCCTTTGAGAGTTGCATAAGGCACTCCAAAGGCACATCCATTTGATCTGAATGTGACACCATAGCTACCACAGTCTAACTTTACTGCAGCAACTGAAAGTCTTTGCAGTGAGACAACACAGTGTTTTGCTACCTCAAAGGGCTTATGCCTGGCTCCGAAGAATGTGAGCATTCTTGCTCAATGTGCAAATATTTTTTTCTCAAGAAAAATATTCTGGAGAACAGTGTTTCACTAGCTATAAGTGGAAAAATATATTATCTAGCCAATTTCATTCTGAAACTCATTTTGGTTGCACTGACTAACAACTTGATCTAAAAGAGGAACAAGAGAAAATGTCCATTTGCTCTGTTACTGATATTTGATATAATAATTCTTCAGATCATTTGAAACAGCACTACGGATTGGGATCTGATGATTCACAACAGTTCCCCTCCTATCTCCAGAGACGTTTCAGGTAGTGGTACTGGAGCAGTATTGTTCAGCCAAAAAGTAACCATAGAGGAACTGTACTTGGCAGCGGTGTGATATGATCCCCTAGAAATCTATCCTTTCTCCAAGTTACTGAAAATGGTTGGATGATGTGACAGTAACTGATCAGAAGGTGTGTGTTTCCATGCACCCACACTTTGAGTCAGTGTTCCTTTCTTCCTAGGGAGTAACTTGCCCAAAGTCACCTAGCTGGCTTTGTAAACTCATGATCTCCCATGCCTTAACCACTACACCAAACTGGCTCTAGACAATTAAACAGCACTTATTATCAGTATGTATAAATATGCAGGTCTTCCTTTTTCAATCCAACTCTAGTGAAACTATAACTATTGCTTGATCAATGAATTGGGGATAGTGAAGGGAACCTCCTTCCTCAATATAAGCACACTTTAACTGTGTGAACTTCCTCTCCCATAATTTTCAGAAGTAGCCATATACTGGCTGAAGAATTTGAGAACTGAATCTTCCGCACATTAATGAACAAACTCTGAACAAACTATCGTATTTCACTGTCTGTAAAAAAGAGGAAATTAGCAACTTGCCAGGAAGTTGTTTATGAAAATGGGAAAAACAAAAAAAACCTACAAAATAACTTGAGCTCTGTCATACTTCAGAGTTAACATTTCTTGAAAATAAACCCCTAACTTATTTCCTCAGCAGTTAGCCTTGAGGAAAAGATAGCTTGTAGGGTGGTATCATTTCGAAGCATTTTTCCCCCTTTAACCCTCCCTCCAAAAAACAGGAAAAAGTTCAAGGAAGTTATTGTTACAGTCACCTTGACCCAATCTGACTAGATCCAGAACAAAACAATGAAGTCATAGCTAAAATCTTTGGGTTATACAGCAGTACTTCCAATAACATTTCTCTAAGTTCTCCTTCCCATACTTAATCAATATTCATATTTTATGGAGAAAGTGGTAGAAGAAACATAATGGCCTATGACTGAATATAACTTATAATTCAGACCAAATTCATATATCACATTCATTATGGTTTGCTGAATAAGCTATAATGGGCTACATACACCCATAATAAACTATAGTTTATAAACTACAATGGCTAGATTCGTGCAGTATGCTAAGCCAAGATCAAACAAACACACTTAAGATGATATATATAAATGAAGCCTTTGAATGTAGGAGTCAAATGAGTGCTGCACTGTTCTCTTGGTAAGCTACCATTTACAATGATTTCAGGGGCTCCCATAGCTCACAGAAAATTTCATTCACTGCATCATGTTCCTGCTCATGTTAAGGTTCTTAAATAGGGGAAGCTGTGTGTGTGCTGGTAATAGGCCCAGATTACTTTCCTCACTCAACAGCCCCATAGATCAGACCCAAATACATGCTTGCTCTACCACCCCAGTATAGGAACAGTAGTACATTTTCCTCATGGATTGATTAGGAAGAGGTAGAAGCAACACTTGGCATGAAAAGAGGAAGAAAAAGATCGACCCTGTTTCACTTAAAGCAGACACTCTGCTTTGCTTCCCTTTCCAAACTGTTTACACAGAATTGAACGGTGTTAATGTCTGTTTTTGCGTTGCACCCACACATCCTCTTTGGACAGAAAAAACGTATAGAAATTGCTAAATTCAAGTTTCTTTTGGGGGAGAAGGAGAGCACTATCTCTTTGAATCTAGCAGCCATGGTGACACAGTGGTTAGAGTGCAGTAATGCAGGCTACTTCTGCTGACTACCAATCCGCTGCAATTTGGCAGTTCAAATATCACCAGGCTCAAAACTGACTCAACCTTCCATCCTTCTGAGGTGGTTTATGAGGACCCATCTAGTTGGGGGCAAACCGCTTAGAGAGAGCTGTAAAGCACTGTAAAGCAATATATAAGTTTAAGTGCTGTTGCTATCTATGTGTAAAACACAGTTCTGTCTTCTTCCCTATTTTAGATACATCCACTTTATTTTGATGCAACTGGACATAAATTCCAATTTTATCCAGATACATAAATAACTCTTGAGCAATGACTTGGAAAAACATGATGGTTTCACCTTTATATTTGACAGCAGACATAAAAAAAATAATGTGGATGAGGAAATGTTACCAGTGCTTTGTGATCCATTTACAATTAGAGCATACCAAGTGTTTTATTCGGAAAACACACGAGGTAGACCGGGTTCCAACAACAAAAGGCTTTATTCAACAAACAGTCAGAATAGGAACACATTGGCTGCAGCCGAGGCTAGCCTTTTATACAGGCTGGCCTGCCTGCATTCAGCCTATGACATTCTCTTGAATTTGCCGCCTTTCAGCAGCTCTTTGGATTGGTTCCTAGTGAACCAATCCACTGNAATAGGAACACTTTGGCTGCAGCCGAGGCTAGCCTTTTATACAGGCTGGCCTGCCTGCTTTCAGCCTATGGCATTCGCTTGAATTTGCCGCCTTTCAGCAGCTCTTTGGATTGGTTCCTAGTGAAGCAATCCACTGCTTACTTTACTGGACCAATCAGAAATGTAGTCTAGGAGTCAACCATTTACATATAGAACACCAAATAACATGGGTGAACTACTATAAATATTTAACATAAGTTTATGTATTCATATTAAATATTTACATTTCTTGGTCCACATACAATATTTACATCCCTAGAACAGAGTTCCTTTTTTATCCAATATATGTTAAATAGAATTTTCCACTTTTCATGCATGATTTTTTGCATGATAGTTCTTTCTTTTATCAATATGCAATACCTTCAAAAATGTATAGCTCTAGTAGATATTTAAATTCTATCCAATTTTTAACATTCTTCTTAAAATTTAAAATCATTAAGAAGTTTATATTCCAAATGACTTCTAAATGGCATATATAGCTTTAAAGAAAACTTCAGTTGATATTGTGAGATTCACAAATTGTGTAGAATAATAGCTAATCACATTGCCCAAAGTCAGTGAAGGAACTGAACAACTACAGTGCCTTGGTTCATGAATTTTGCTTCGTCACAAACTATATTATTGTTTAATATGGTTATAATAAATATTAATTTAACCACTGGTTCAATTCCAAAATGAAATTTACTAAATGAAAACTGATGATATTTTGTACAGCTTTATTTAAAAGAAATCTGGTTGGATACCTGGATACATTCAAACAAATACAAAACTCTTGAACTACAGATGAATAAGAAGGCAAAATAATTGCAAACTAAAGAGGAATGCTAAATGGGTAGTTAATGATGCTTATTTGGGGGGAAAAAAAACCTTCTTGCTCTAGAGCAATAAAAGTAATTTTGGTTTAAGTTCCAGTCTGATGCCAATTGGGATAAGCTATGGGCCAAAGCATGTTTTTTAAACGGTATGCATTAATTGTACTTTATTAGTTCTCACGGGATATTTAGGGAATAAATCGGCACATATTTAGAAAGGGTGGTTAGCATTGCCTTCCCCCCTTCATTAAAATCAGTTGTGGGCAATAGACAATCAACAATCAACAATAAATCAATCCTACTGTTTTCTTCTAGGGGAGACAATGAAAGGAACAAGGACAGGAACTGCATCCAGTTTTATCACTTTCTAAGTAGCATCTCATCTAAACTACCATTTCAGGGAACAAGCAGGGGAATCTAAAAACAAAAGGCAGTGCTGTTCATCTCATTCTTATTTTCTTCCTATATACATAAGAGGGCAAATGCTTAATGAAAATACAAGTAGGCATCACGGTCCATTCAACATTGCCCCTTCGTAATGTAGTAAACAATATGCAATTATCTCATCTTCTCATTCATCTCTGGTTCCTGAGATATGTATTAATATAAATTATCCTCATGGAGTCCAACCTTCATACCAATCAGTGACAAAAATAGAGCTGGCAAATGCAAATGGTCCTGTAAGTTTCTTCAAGAAGCAACACCATTTTATTTATTTGCTTCTCTGGCTATAACTAATTCCAATGCCTCTCCTTATTTCTTCTGCCATTAAACTGAAATAGGTAGAATAGACAAGAGGAAATAGCACATAAGCAACAAAAGATCCTTCTCCAAAAGAAGAAAATGTATTTTGCATAACAGAAACAAGTAGGCTTTAATCTGAAATTATGCCAATATTTTTTCCCACTGATGAGAAAAACCAATATAAGCACACTATTACCAGCTAATGCAAAAAATTGGGATAATTTATTTTTTATTTAGTACAATATCTATATTCAATGCATTTTCAACAAATCTAGGAAATTCACAATAAAAAACACAAAAGTAAAACAGAAAAGTTTGATATAAAACTTCCAAATACCATTTCCAGATTAGAAATAGATATTTACCATCCCTCACTTTTTAATAGCCCACAGGTAAGCAAATTAATTTAATTTAATCTAATTTAAGCCAGAGTTTCTGATGGAAGAAAACAGCTTTCACTGCCATCATAAAAGTTACCAGCTATCAGGTCATACTAACCTTTTGAGGTATAGCTGTGTTCCAGCATATTTATTTTTCAATTTTCACCAGTTTAGTATGTTCTGCTTATGTTTAGCTGTTTAGCTGTTGCTCTTAAAAATAGCAATCTGTTCTTGCATCCTTTCTCTTTTTCTGGAGATGAAATATGCAACAGATGCTAGCTCCTATCTACTCTTTTTTATACATTTTGGGCACTTCACTTGTCTCTTTGTAGAGTACAATACTGAGAGGCAATCATCAATGATTTTATCATCTTATTTGCCCTTTGAATACATTCTCTGAGTAGCATTATGGTGGCATTTTTATCCAGGAACCAAATTCTTCCCATATCTTACAAAGCAACAGTATGGATACTGGTACTGTATTTATTATTACTAAATTTGTACTCTTTACATTATACTACTGAAGAGTGTTTGTGGGGTCTGTAATTCTTTCCTGTATTGGTTGCCCCATTACTAGCTGCTTACCAGTTCTTCTTTTATATATATATATGTGTGTGTGTGTGTGTGTATCTGCTTGACTATAGACTTACTGCAATTGAGCCCAAAATTTCTGAGACAGTATTAAGTGAATTTTGTCCCATTTTACCACCTTTCTTGCCACAGTTAAGTGAATTACTGCAGTTGTTAACAATATGATTAAGTAAATCTAGCTTCCCCATTGACTTTGCTTGTTAGAAGATTGCCAAAGGTGATGACATGACAGCAAGAGACTTCAACCATCATAAATAAGAGTCAGTTGTCAAGCATCTGAATTTTGATGTGACCATAGGAATACAACCCTCGTGTGAAAAACAATGTCATTTTTTCAGTGCTGTTGTAACTTTGAACAATCACTAAATGAATTGTTGTAAGTCAAGGATGACCTGTACTGCTTCATTTATTCACTAATACTCATATTTCACTTGATTCAGCAAAGGCCATTGAAATGTGTGTGGGGGTGCAGCAAAGATGTTAACCTTTTTACATGGCCTCTACTTATTCTCTTACGGAATAATTGGACTTGAATTACTAGTCTTCAAAATTAGGGGAAATGGAAAGTAAAGTGCAAATGAATGACACAATTTTTATTTCAATGATCCACTGTCTATGCTTCGAGGAAGCTAATAAGTAGATGGCAAATGTACCTGTGTCTTTACATAATACCTCTCCTCTGCATACTTAGAGTTGGTGGCACTGTGGGGAAAAATACCAAGTTCTTTCTGGCTATTTAGTTTATTCCCACCTCCCACTTCTCCATTTTCCATCTCTCTCAAATGTTTAAATATTAAATGTTTGGTGTTTACTGTTCGATTTCATTTCAGCAACAAATTTAAAACGAGAACATTAACACTTTTTACTCAACTAAGTATTTAGAATAAATGAGTAGTTTTGTTCCTCTAGAATACCTTAAGATAGCATTGCTGCAGGCAATGAAGTAGGAAGGGATATGTGGAAGAAAAGACTTGTGGGAAAAGGGTGTGGAAAATCACTGTAGAGAGGAAAAAGCAGCTGGTTTTTAGAAAAGCAAACAAGATATTATTTAGCTTTTCCTATTTCCCACTTAAATATAACAGTTCAATGATTTCCTAGCTGAAAATTATTTTTGAAACCAAAGACCAAAATGTGGAAGGAATATAAGAACGTAATTCCAAATATGTCAGGAGAAACAGCTCCACGGCAGCTTAATTTTACAATAGCTACCTCCAAAGCGGATCAACATCATTCACTACCTTTACCATGCAATACAGAAATTGTAAGCTGACACTGAGGACCGGGGACTCCTCTGAAACAGTATAAAACACGAAGCTTCTCTTCAAGAACATGCTGGTTTCAACGCTATCCAGATACAGCCACGGAACTCCAACCGACCCAACCGAGACAGAATTTACGCTGCCTCGGTCAGCTTCGTAAACTGGAACAGCGCTTTCTCCTAACTACTGGCTTCGATTTCTAGCTGAACAAACAAGGACTTCCGTTCCACCTTAACTCGCTTATCAACTATCTACCGCTCAAACCAATAATTTCCTTCCTGCAAAAAGGGGAGGAGTTACCAGCAAAATATGCTAAGTAATTGTGGAAGATTTGCATAATCGTCGAAACGGCCGATCTGCGGATTGGCCGGCGAAAGAATGCAGTTCGCACGTCCGCCCCCTCAGCTTTTTCAAAGGAGGTGTGGCCAAGAGAGTGGGAGGGGAAATCACAGGTCATTTGCATAACGGCCCAGCACATGCTGTTGGCTGTGTGGGTTTTTTTTTGAACCATCGGCGGCGGTGGAAGCGGACGGGAGCACTCGTAGCAGCGCTCTGAACCACTGGCGGCGAAAATACTTCTATTCGCAGGTACTGCTGCAATCCCAGAGGGGAGGGAGGGAGCGGGTGTTGGACACAGATCAGGTTTTGTGTTGGAAACGGGGGTAGCCAGCCGCAGCTACTACATCTAAAGACAATTCTCTCAGGCATCTTTTATGAGGAAAGACTTTCTCCTTTTTGTCGATTCCCCTCCGACTTGCCTTGTCTAAATCGCTGACGCGATAGAAAAATTCCCGAGTCCTCACTGCCACTCCTGGCGGTAGTTTCCGTCCGCTCCTTACCCCTCCCCCCGTGGGTTGATAGTGGCGGTTTCCTCTATCCTGGCAGGAAGTATGTGCCTGAGCATGCGCATTGCATAAGCGCGCCTGAAACCCTCGTTTCTAGTGTTCGACGACGAGGAGGTTTTCTTCAGAAGGAGGCGGCCATTTTCCCGATTTATGAGCAATCGAGGACACCTGCTTTTAGTCTCATGTAATCGGTTAGTGCTATATTATTTTAATTTACATTTCTGTTGCTGAAGGCTGATTGCCTGAAATTATATTGGCTGGGTTATGCTGTTTCTTGATGTTCTTATTTATTTGAGTTTAAGGTAAGTACGGTGGGATAATATTTGTCTTTTAACCCAGGTTTGATTATTTATTTATTAAAATGTAAATATTTGGATATTGATTAGTTGTGTTGTTCAATTTAAAAAGTATTCTGATTGGTAGCTCTGAGGAGATAAATACGCAAAGTGAAAGTACTGACAGGGTTCTTAAAGAATAGATTAAATCTTATTAATTGTATTATTACTTTATAAGTTGAGTTTTTAGTGTTATGTAAGACAACAGTTTACTCTCATTTTACTCTTTGGGTGATTGGGCAACAATTAAAATAACATTGTCATTACAGTAAAAGATATTTTCCCAGTTGTGGATTGTGTTCAAAATTTGGAATTTCAAGAAGAGTGCTTTATTGTGTATCTTTGCAATCTATATAATAACATGTTAATGTTTCTGCCTTTGTTTATTTGTGTTCATATACACAAATGCACACACAAAACATTCACATGTCTGTAAGAGAAAAATAGTTGTTTTAATTTATAAATATTAATTAGAAAAGATATTTTCTTGAAATAATACCATGGATTTATAACTTTGCTGCTAAAATGGACAATCATAATTTTAAAGAAGATGAGAGACTACTTGGCAATACTACTAGAACATAAAATAAAAACTTCATTGGGATATAATACTTTAATTTTCATTAATTGCTGTATTACACAGAAACCTATAAAAATTGCTATAGCTTTGTAATTTAAAATAAAAATGCCTCATAAATATTTTCTGGAAATTTTTGTACTGATTTATGAATTTTTAAATTCTGGAAAGTGGTATATCATAGTATGGCAATTTTTCCGTTAATACGACATATCAAAGTTAGCAGTATTTGAAAATAATATTTAACTTTTAAAACTGCTCCACTGCTATATGATCTCTACCTTTTTTTCTAAGATAAATAATAGAGCTCACTTTGTTTTGCATTATCAGTGGCTATTTTATTCACAAGTAACTTTCTTTGCTTTTATTTAAACCCAGCATTATCAGCAAAATTATCTGAATTTAACAGTAAGTATGTTATCCACTCTGAAACATGGTGGATAATGTTGCTGGTTTCTAGTTTCTGTTGTGGAAAATACATTGATGGTGAGATTTGAACTGCTGTATTTTATGAAACCAAGCTACAGGCACAATCTTCTGTCTGAATAAGTAATTAAAAGGTCCCAAATTTCCTTGTTTTGTACTCAAGGATTATGCACCAGTTTATTATGAAGTAATAGAAAAACTGTATGACGTGAATATGCATATCTTTCATTCTTATACATTGCAGTGCAAAGAAGAGCAAATATTGTAATGCACATTGATCATTCATTATGGTGTTGTATCTTGGTATTTCTGAGTGCAAGAAGTACAAAGGGGAAATGACATACCTGTGGCCTACTTGGATATGTGTGTGGACACTATGCTATACGTTTTAAGGAAAATCCTGTATCTCTGTATCAATTTATTTTTATTTCACGTTTATAAGTTTTATAAATGGCTTGTTGTAAAATATTATTGTTCTTAGTCTTTGAGAGGGAATGATATTTTTCTCTTCTGATTTGTTTTATGAAGGAAGCTTTATTTTTTAAATTTATATTCTACCATTCTGTCAAAAGATCTCCAATTACAGTGATGGCAAGATTTAATATGCACAACAACTCTGAGGTAGGTTAACATTACTGATAGTGTAAGAATGACCAAATAGATTTAATATAATTATCACTAGAAAAAACCTCCAAGTTTCACTTGTTTTTTTAATTAATTTAGTTTCTAGAGTTGTAATATAAGGAAAATGCAAATACATTTTTTTTCTTCCAGGCCAAACATGTTGGAAAAATATTCTAAATTACTTTCACTTCCTATTTTGTCTAATGGGGACAAAATGTGCTCTCTTTAACAGTAAGAAAAACCTTTTGCTTAAGTGCTTTTCCAAACTCCCACATGTTTAAGTATAAAGGATAAATGTTATTTTCAGTTATTGCTGGATTGGTTGATCTGACTTATGCTTTGCTGTTTGAGTGCTCCTAGCCAGAACATTAAAATTTGCAAATGTATGGCTGCAACAGCTATGCACTGTCAATAAATAACAGATATATATCTTCCCTCATCTAGTGTCAGAGAAGTCTGCTTGACCCTTGAAAATTTGATGAATTATATTGACTGAAACTGCCAAGAAAAATGATTAAAATTGTCCTTCATACATTTCTTAATGTTTCAAATTATCAACTTAAATATTCTAACATGTTACAATGTAAGCATGGTATATTTTGCGAATTTGGAGACTTTTGTTTTTTTATAAATTTTACATTACAATACATGCACCAAACTGCAAATATAGCAGCAGTGCAGTAGAAGTAGAATATTCAATTTATTTACTGAATTTGTGTCCCATCCATCTCACTACTAAATGACTGGGCAGCACCTTACATTAGCATAAATAAGTAGTATGAATAAAATGTTAAATATTTGAATTTCACTAAACTATACAATACTGTATAATGCTCTACATTTGCAGCTATCTCCTGACTTGCTGATAGCTGTGTTGTTTTGTTTTACGTTTTATATGCTGTTAAGTGACCATATCCATGATACAAAGTTCAGTGTCTTTTTAACATAAAGGTGGCTTAATAATTTTAACAGAAAATATTGTAAAGCATGTATGTATACTACTATACCCATTGTATCCACAAACTATTACATGGCACCCAAATACTAATATTAAGTGTGGTTGATTAATAATTCACCATACTAATGTGATAGATTCTTCCCCCTTTCTAGTCACCATAAATTATTCTGCCAAAATCTGGCTCGTGATTTTAAAGTGTGTCAATCATTAAGATTAACTACTATAATGATGAAAATCATTAAATAATAGCATTTTAGTTGCTATTAAAAATAATAATTGCAGGGTTGAACCCTATTAAGGAACTTTGGATCCCATCATTGTTTAAAGCAGTATCAAAATGTAATTTTTATTTAGATATATTCTATAGGATAATAGGAATATTGCCAATTTTTGCATGATTTAATTTTACATTTTTAAACAAAATATTTAAAATAGAAATGATCTTAAATTATTTAAAATAGGAGAAACATAGATTGCAATATGTACATAAAAATTGTTTCTGTTGGGTATTTGTAAATTATCATATACAGCAAAAGTACCTTACTGGAGAGAAAAAAATGCTGAAAAATTTCCCTTCTACACAGTATCCAAAATTTTTCCTGAGGTTCCAGCTTCTGTATGAAAATTGGGTATTTAGTTTTTCTTACTTGTTATAGTTTGTATCTCACCATTAGTAAAAATGTCTTTTTATACAAGACTTAAAAGGAAGCTTCATTAGTGAAAAATAAGCATCATAACCACTTGTCTGGACCAATTATTTCATAAAATTAACAATATTAACATGAGTTTTATAGTGAAGTTTCTTAAGACAATAATTGCATAGCCAGGCTATTTGAGTGGTTTGTTTTCAGGTATCAATATTCTAAGTGATACTCAAATATAAGTGTATCTATAGAATTATGCTTAAAAAACAGTCATAGATGTTTTCACAAATAGTCTTGTTGAGTTGTGAACAGTTCCAAGCAGTCCTCATCATATATTACCTTGCAAATGAGTTTAATATTGCTCCTGTTCAATCAGCAATGTATTGAATCCAAACAGAAATATTTACAAATATTTAGTATTACCATTGAATTTATTTGTATGTCATTGGACAGATCTATTTAAATTCACAATCCAAGATTTCATTCATTTTAAGACTATAAACTTTGTTTTAAAAGTTGATGCAATTGTATTTCAGAATTGGTGCGGTAGGCGTTTTATTTCTCAGCAACAGAAGATAACAATTTTATGTACTTTTAAAAGTTTAAATTAAATTCTATCCCTGCTGCTTTCTTGGAACATATTGAAATATATTGAACTAATTAATAAAAATAATGAAAAAGGGCAGGATGTTTTTAAATAGCAAAGACTATAGGCATAATTTTAAAAAATCCATAAACATTTTTATTTAGTTCATGTGGAAACTAATTTTTGAATATATGTAATATAAATATAATATTTTAATATAAAATGTATATTAAAAATAGGAACATTGTGTTATGTTTTGATTATTCAAAACTTAATAAATTATTTTTAATACTGGTTAATGTGTATAATTCAGACAAGTTAAAATATTTCATACAACATCCAGAAATATAGTCTTTTCATTTGGTGTTGTTTAGTTCTTTCACGAACATTTCAGAGGATAGATACTAATAACCCCAAAGGTTTTACAGCAGAGGTGTCAAACTGGCCACTCGTGGGCCAGATGTCACGCATGGGCGACACCCATCCCAGTTCTGCAAATGGGGAAAATATTGTAAAATGTCGCATGGCGGCAACGTGACACTGAGTTTGACAGCTGTGTTTTACAGGAAGTTTTCCACATTTATCAGGTGCAGAACTCCAAGATTACATTCATATCTTGTCTCATACTTGTGTATTAGCACCATATTTTCCATTCAAAGAGTGCTAAAGCAATCATGATATAAATTAATTATATACATATATAGGTTATAGGTCTAGACAGATTGGCTCAGACCTGTTGGTAGCAGGGCAGAATTCAAATTTGATTAATAACTGAATGAAGTTTTCATCAAAACCTCAGAAAATTGATATATCTAATTAACTTTTTTTGGGGAAATAACTGGATGGGGGGAACAAAATACAGCAGAAGGTAATTCAGGTGCATAATCAGTCAACATATCTTTAAATATTGTTTCATTTTTAATTGTTTACTGTGTTTTTGAACCATAATCTTGTTTGGTAAAAGTGAATTGTAGCTAGTTGATCAGAGGATCTCCTTCTAAGCCTCTTAGGTTAGATTTTTTTATATTGTGCTTTAAAATTGCCTTTTATGGACATAGCTGAAATTCACTGTTGAGTTTAGATTTCTATGTTCTATGAGCAACCAATCTGGATCAGCAGAATATTCTCAGCATGGAGTAGATCCAGGTATTAATTTTTTGCCCTCCTCCCTCAAAAAGCTATTTGAACTACATATTCAACATCTGCTCGAGAACAAATTTGTGTAGAAGATTTTTTTTTTCTCCCATGTTTTCAGTGCTTTATTTTTTAATAAGGAGAAACTTCTGACTCACTGAAAATAAATGTTTTAGAGGAAAATAACTGATATAATTAAGTCTATTAATGTTAAGGAAAAATACTTACATGATGAAGAGGTTTGATATGAGATGGCATATGCTGCAATTCCTAGATTCCACATAAAATAGTTTAAATAACTGATATTCTGAAATAGGAATTTAGCCACAATAAATTAAAATGAACACATCAATAAGTTGCATCCTCTTGATTATCTTAAAAAAACAGCAACATCTCACAATTCTAAATAAACCATCTGTTCCATCAAAATATGCAATTTTGGTTGGACCAATTTTATTTGTAAAGTAGGATTGTTAAATCATACATATGTGCAGAATCGTAAGAAAAAACGGTAGAATGTTGAAACTAAGAATATATTGAAATAACTAGTAATACCACTGGAATTAACAGTCACTCAACATCGAAGCTAATTTTAAATTGTGGAATTATAATGCCCTTCAAAATTATAGAATTAAGTAGGTGGAAACCCGATTTTCAATGGCTTATCTGCATTTTAATACAAGGCAGGAAGAGATGGAACAATGTTTAACAATTATTCTTTGTGTATCTACAAATATGCTCTGATCAGCAGAAAGCCAGCACCAAAAATTTGCTCAGCAGCAGGCAGCTACTTAGTAAAGAGCCCATGAATAATGGTTGGGTTATATTTGCTTTGCCATTCATTACTCGTTATCTCGTAAATAAGAGGGCAGGACCATTTAGCTGTACCTTTGCTATTATTCTAAACATTCTCTCAACAGATACAATTATGTTGTAGTAGAACACTTTATACTGCAGTAAGAGTTAGATGGATAGTTTTCGAATTGAACTTCCAAGCTTATTTTGTCTACAATTGTCAAATTATAGTCTGTTTTCTTACATTTGTGTTGGTACAGAGTTGTATTTTTTATTTGTTATCTGCTTGTTAGAATTTTGTTGTTTTGTTTGCTTTTGAAAATATCATAGAATCAGATGAGTTTCTTCCCTTTTTGTTGGTTTCTTCTTTGACAAATTGTTGTGGACTGTCTATTCGGTTATTAGAAAGATTCAATTTTATCTGATTATCTAATTATTTTATTTTCTGTTTCAACTAAAACTTGGTTAAGCCTTTGTAATAGAGTACTTGTAACCCTTTCCCAAGATAAATGCCAATTAGTACAGGTTGTGTTCTATAGATAGCCCTCAACTTATGAACACAATTGGGATTGGAACATCATTCAGCAATGTGGTTATTAAATGAATCATGACCATTTTGCCTCAGTTATTAACCAAATCACATGGTTGTTAAGCAAATCCAATTCAATTTTCCCTTTTGCTTTTTTGAGGGGGCAAGGCTGCAAATGGCAGTTACATAATACAACCATCATACAGGGAGGGTAGTAACCAAGTGCTCTATTTTTTATCACATGACTGGGAGTAGTGCAACAGCTGTAAATGCTTCTTCACTTACAGCTAAGGAGTTTTGAAAAGAGTTCAGTCTAAAGTCAAAATATTCTAGAGATCAGTGTGTACAGGGTTCTCATTGTTTTTGAATTTTTTACGAAGCACTAGCCAGAATATAGGTAGTCTTCACTTAATGACCATTCATTTAGTGTCCAATGTTATGATGTTAAAAAGTGACTTATAACTGTTGCAATATCTTGCAGTCACATGGTTACTATTTGCAAAATTCTCCGTCAGCTTTGGACAAGAAAAATGGAAGAATGTAACAAATTGAGGTCACAATGTTTCATTTAACAATCTGATTTAATGACAACAGCCAAAGTTGTAAAATTGGGTATGGTTTCATGATGTCTCACACCACTTAATGACAAATTTTCCCAATTGCAGTTGTAAATTGAAGTGCGGTACTAGAAATTTCTTATACATCATACTCTATTTCTTTATGTGTCTTTTCTCTTCTGTTCCTCTTTTGTGTTGTTTCTTTTATTCCTGGTCAACTGTTCAGTTATGGCAGACATTTTTACAAACTTCCTGAAACATGCCTACTATCTTCATACTGTTTTAAAAAATATCTTCATGGAATGCTTCATTGACAGTTACTAATTTATTATCTGTCAGTAAATCTGAGCCAATTTCAGTCAGGTTCTGGTGTGTCATTCTACTTGATCTCAATTGCTTTATGTTATGATTTGCTGGTGGGTAAGGCAAGCCATCAACTTGCTGGTGAGTAAGGCAAGCCATCAGCACTGATGTTGTTGGACTTGTCACAGAAGCCTTATTTAATTGTTGAATTCTACTATCTTGTTTAGCTTTAAATAAGTGTTAGTTAAATGGTTAATGTTATATATTTCCCATTGTACTTTTTTGATTATATGGAAAGGACTTTGCTCTAAACCTTTCTTTTTATCTGGGGGTGTTCCTCAGGGTTGTATCAAATAACAGAGTTGGAAGGGACCTTTGAAATCTTCTAATCCAATCACTGTTGAATCTCTTAAAAACCTCTAGTGATGAAGCATCCATAACTTCTGGAGGCAATTTGTTTTGTTGGTTGATCTCACTGTCAGGAAATTTCTTCTTATTTCTAAATGGAATTCTCCTTGGTAAGTTTACATTCATTGCTTCTTGTCCTACCTTCAAATGCTTTGAAAAATAGGTTGACTCCCTCTTTGCGTAGCCCTTTTGATATTGGAAGACGAATATATCACTGCCAGTCGTTCTCTTCATTGGATTAGAGACCTTCCAGTTCTTGCAACCATTCATCATATGTTCTAGTCTCCAGTCCCTTAATCATCTTTGTTGTCTACTCCATACTCTTTCTAGAATCTCATTTTTTATATCTTGCCAATTAAAATCATTGACGTTCATGGGCCTGTCCCAGATTATCCAGAGCCAAACTAGTAATAGTGGTCACACTCTCGATTTGGTGTTCTTGCTGGAGCAGTGTCTATGTGTCCTGGAATTGGTAGACCTCTCCTTGGTTCCCTCGTCATGGTCAGATCACAGTCTGGTGGCAGTGAGTTTCTCAAAATCTGCATCCCCCCGCAGGGAGGCAGGACCTATTAGATTGGTCCGTCCCCATCGGCTAATGGACCCAGCTAGGTTCCAGAAGGAGCTGGGGATTATAACTACAGATCTAGTATGCAGTCCAGCTGAGCTCTTAGTCACTGTTTGGAATAGAAAGGTGACTGAGGCTCTGGAAAGGATTGCACCCTTGCGATCTCTCTTCACACGCAGACCTCTCTGTGCCCCATGGTATACAGAGGAACTGAGGGATGAAATGCATGAGATGTCTAGAGCGCCGCTGACAGATTTCTCGATTGAACATGGGTAAGAACTGCTACTAAGGCCTACCTTGTGGCGATTTGTGAGGCGAAGTGTAAATACTTATCCACACTAATTGTATCTGCAGATAATCACCCAGTGACCCTCTTCAAAGTGAGCCATCTCCTCTTAGGGAAGGAAGAGATAGAGGTCCACCTGAAGGGCTGCGCTGAGGAATTTGCGGATTTTCTGGAAGATAAAATGGCTCGACTTTGTTCTCAGTTAGATGCCAGCATGGTTGGTGATCCGATGGAAGCTTCTGTGGCAAGGTCTTGCCCTGTTATCTGGGAACAGTTTGACCCTGTTGTTCCTGAGGAAGTGGACAGGATCCTAGGGAGTATGCTCACGAGCACCTGTATTTTAGACCCATGTCCCTCCTGGCTTGTGAAAGCTTCCCAGGAGGGGCAGGCGGGTGGACTCTGGCAGTGATTAATGCTTCTCTACAGGATGGGATGGTTCCCCAGCACTTTAAGGCGGCTGTGGTCCGTCCTCTTCTTAAGAAGCCATCGCTGGACTCCACCCAGTTGGATAATTTCTGACCTGTCTCCAATCTTCCCTTGGAAGGTTGTTGAGAAGTCTGTGTTCGCAGCAGCTCAAAGGTTTCTGGTGAATGGATTATTCAACCCCTACCAGTCAGATTCAGGCCTGGATTTGGGACAGAAACAGCATTGTTGCACTTTTGGATGATCTCTGGTGGAGTGGATGGGGGTAGTGCATCCATCCTTGCTCTACTTGAACATTTCGGTGCTTTTGATACCACTGACCATGGAATTCTCCTGGGATGGCTTCAGGGGATGGGATGGTGGAGGCCTTGTCTGTCTTGGTTCACATTCCTCTGCGGCCGCTTTCATCAGTGTTGATATCTAATCTCTAATCCTCCGCCACTGCTTTACGGGGTTGGTTCCACATGGCTCGGTACCTCTCTGCTCCTGTTCAACATTTATATGAAACTGCTGGGTGATCACCATGATATCACCGTCACCATGGCTGAGGCATCACCAATATGCTGATGATACTTACTGTATGTCTTGGCCCATGGTGAGTTAAGAGTTGCTGTGTCTTCCCTTCGAATGCCTGGAGGCTGTTAGGGGCTGATGGGAGCAATGGTTGAAACTAAACCCATGCAAGACCGAGTGGCTCTGTGTTCTGGGGTTCGTTGGTTCAGGAAGAATTCCCACCTTTAGTCTTGGTTGAGGTGGCACCACCCCAAACAGACCCGTGCGTAATCTGGGGGTTCTGGACTCATGACTCCTCTGTCAAAGAGCAGGTGGCGGTCATGGCAAGGAGGGCTTTGTGCAACTGCGGGTGTGCACCAGTTACGCCCTTCCTGCATCAGCAGTACCTACTCACAGTCACTCATGCCTGGTGATTCCTGTTTGATTATTGCAATACGCTCTACATGGGATACCCTTGAAGAGCATCCAGAAGCTCCAGTTGGTGCAAATTGCAGCGGCCGCATGGTTTTATGCAGCCCCCAGTGTGCACATGTATCACCTCTCCCTGCAGGAGCTGCATTGGCTGCCAATTTGTTTCCGGACGCAATTCAAGGTCTGGTTGTCACCTTTAAAGCCCTTCATGGCTTGGGTCGGGCTATCTGAGGAAACCATCTCTTGCTAGTGACATCTACCCACCGCATTAAAGAACAAAGAGGCAGGGAATTCTGCGGGTCCCACCCATACCTGGTGGGGCCTAGAAGAAGGGCTTTGTCTGTGGCCGCTTCATCTCTCTGGAACATCATTCCCCAGAGATTAGATTGGCCCCCTCATTAATTCTATTCCGAAAGGCACTGAAGACCTAGCTTTGCCCGCGAGCTGGGGAACCCAGAGAGGGATGGAACCCATCAGATGGCTAGTGTGACCGCACTGGCGCATCGGGGGGGGGGGGAGTTGGTTTTTGTTTTGTTTTTTTTATTTTCCCAAATTTTGTTCTATTGTACTTTACTAATTTATTTGGCTTTTTTTTGTTAGTTCTTATTTTTATTTTTTGTTTTAAATATGATTTTACATTCTGTAAGCCGCCTTGAGTCACCATAAGCGAATAGGCAGCAATATAAATCAAATAAATACATAAATAAAACAAACGATGAAGTATTCCAAATGTGGTCTTAATAAGTCATCATAAAATGGTACCAATACTTCAAGTCATCTTGATTATATCCCTGCCTTAATGAAGCCTACAACTTTTTTGGGGGGCAGCTGCAGAACAGGGCTGGCTCATATTTAAGTGGTTGTTCACTAGGACTCCTAGATCCCTTTCACAGTTACTGTTGTTAAGCCAATACCATTTATTCTGTACTTCTACATTTTGTTTTTCTTGCCTAAATATAAAATCTTACATTAAACTTAATTTTGTTGGGTAAGGTCCAGTGTTCAAGTCTGTCGAGATCTTTCTGAATCTTGAGCCTAGCTTCTGGAGTGTTGTTGGCCTTTCCCACCAGCTGTGTGTTGTCTGCAAATTTGATGAGTTCCTCTTATATCCCATTATCTAAATCCTTTATGTATATGTTGAAGTGCACTGGGCTAAGATAAAACTTTGAGGTGTCTTGCTGCATGCTTCCCTCCATGTAGATGTAGCTCCATTGTGGACTACACTTTGAAGTCAGCTGGAAAGCCAGTTATGAATCTGATGGTGATGCTGCCTAACCCACAGTGTTCTATGTTATGAACTAGTAGGTTGTAGTCTACTTTATCAAATGCCTTACTGACATCCAGATAAATTATATGCACAGCATTTCACTGGTCTATTTTGCCAAAAATGCAATAGGGCCTATCTGACATAATCTGTTTTTGACAAATCCATTGGCTTGCTTGCTTCTAGGTATTCGCTTGATTCTTTCCAGGATCTTTCGAGGCATTGATGTCAGACTGATTGGTCTGTAGTTTCTTGGATCAATTCCCCCTTTTTTTAAAAAAAATGGAAACCAAGTCAGCTTTTTTCCAGTCCCCTGGTACTGCCCCTTTCTCCAGATTCATATGGTTCAGTGGTTCTAAGATCCTGTCTCCCAGCTCCTTCAGATCTTGGAATATAATCCATCTGGGTCTGGTGATTTGAACTCAAATCTCTTTACATTTTTATATTTATCCTTTTTGCCTTTCAGTTTATCAGTTAATTCTTTATACAGCCCTGCTAGTTTCTTCTGGGATCTCTTATTTTTCTTTTTCAGTGGTATATTGCTAGACTGGGCTTTTATAATCTCACTTTTTAAAGTTTCTCAAGTTTCTTTGTTTCGCTTCCTCTTGAATTTTTCCATCCATGAAATTCTTCCCAAGCATAAGTTTGTTGAAATCAGCTCTCTTAAAGTCCAAGGCTCCAGTTTGACTTTGTTCCATTGCTTGTGCTTGCAGTATATGTTGAATTGCAATATTGCATGGTCACTCCCCACTAGGAACCTTAGGGTTCTGTTTTAAGTCCACATTTGTTTACTGTATATAGTCTGTTTCAGATTTCTGATACTTTTGTTATTGTTCATTTGTCACAGTGATGTTCAGGTGTAATTTTCTGATCTGGTCTTGGGTGAAGATAGTTTTCCAGCTGTCTTCCTGAGATTTCCAAGTGGATGTTTTCCTGCTACTTCAGATTAATATGGTCAAATGGAACTTAGTAACTATTGAGTAAGACTATTATCTTTCCTATTACCTATCTCATTTTCTACTTATCACCATAACTTTGTTGCTTACATCTTTACGATTTATATTGTTTTCATGAAGTGTTTTATGATTTATGATGAATGTATTTTTAAGATTATGATCATGATTTATCACTTATAGTTTTGTAATGGTAATGCTGGAGTTTGTTTGCTTGTTTATCAAATTTATTTGCTGCCATGTTTCAGGTGACACTGAGTGGCTTGAGTTAGATAACATAGTAAAATTGATTGAGATACACATAGAATATTTATACTGAGTTATGATTTTTGTTGTCTGTACAACATTTAGGTATACATTTATATCTAAAATTGATACTGTGGTCAGGATCAATCACAAATACCTGTTTGGCCAGCAAGTTTATTGAGGAGATTATGTTGTGTCAGCTTCTATAGCTCACCATGTAACAAATTCAGTTCATTATTTTGCAAGCAGAAACTCTTCCAAAAAAGAGTATGGGGCCTGGAGGTATTCTTTTTCTTTGCAAGACTTAAGACAACCTCCCACTTAAAGTAGCTCTAAAAAAAGGTTAGATGGAACATGGAATATGCTGACACCAAGCCAAAGTACCCATGGGTTAAAAGATTTTTTTATATACATTTTAAATCTATTTAATCTATCACTTGGTGTTAGTAATTTTGTCTCCCTCTCTGAAGAATGAGATTATAAAGATTAGGATTACTTACATGGTTAGGAAATCTATTGCTAATCTTCAATTCTGATAACCTCAACCATCATGTCTAATGGTAAGAGAGGCAGGGACGGGTATTATATCAATATCTTAATAGATAGGTTTTCTACCCCTGATATAGCTATTGAAATAGAAGCACCTTGATGTTTAAATAGTAATGAATGATGTTTGTTTTAATTTTCAATATCACTGAAAATAATTTTTGGTTGGTTATTTTAAATTTTAGCAATTCATTCTCAGGCATTGGACAGTAAAACATATTGCCAGTACTAAAAATGTGGTAATATATTTATATCTGGTCAGTGAAATTTGCTAAGCAACTACTTAGGATATAAAACAAACTTCTAACATGTCCATAATTCAGGTATAGAATTTAATATTTCTGTAATATATACTCTCAACATTTTTATTACTATATTTTTTTATCCCACATTGAGAAAAAAAGCTCACTAACATGCTTGCATTAAGACAAGTTTGTATGATTCTTTAATTTATTGTCAGTTGTGAATTAAAATTTACTCTAGGTCTTTCAGTTAAAGCACATGTTAGAAACATATGTAGTTGATTAAAATCAACCTAATACTTATTTTTCTTTGTAGCATCTTACACAAATTATTTTGTAACATTGTGTAGTGTAAGTGATTTAAGCAGAAATTATAATGCTGTAAGAAAAAAAAGGAATTGAAATCAGGCTCCTCCTGCATAGCATTCCTTGCCTGCCAGTAATATTTGGCTTCATTCCTGTAGTCAATAATATGTGACATGGATTTGCAGCTGCTTGGATTCAGTTCAGGATTAGATATTATATCCTGAGCTACCGATTGGTTCACAGAGGCAGTCTGTGTGCCTTGTGAGTTTTTACTTCTAGCACTTGTGCCATATCTCTGCAGCACATGCACTAATAACACTAATAGTGTATACTCCATAAGGAGGGAGGTGCTTTATGACAAGTGTTTCACACATTGCTACGTTTTTACTGGCTGAAACTGAATACACACTGCAGCCATTTTAATCACACTTTCAGTGTAGCTGGAACAGTACAGTCTCAAAATGGCTGATGAAATTGTCTCTGGAGCAGTTTAGCATGACTATGCTAATGAGCAAATCTGATGCAGTCACATGTTACAGATTTAGAGGTAAGAGCAATTAAGTTTTTTTTATGAATTAGTTCAGGATATATATATATACACACAAATACCATACTATGAAGTAAAACTATTGAACAGAAGTTTTTTGTTTGTTTGTTTCAGATTTCAGCTTGTGGTGAATAATTTTAGGGAGTTTGGTTATTCCAGCAGTTTTGCAAAAGTCATTTGGTGAAGGGTTGGGGTCAAAGGGTGGCATTAATGTAAAATTATCATAAATATGTGTAATCATTGTTTCGACATTCACATCAGTTGATTTAGACATAAAGCAAGATGTGTGTTTGCTAGTCTTTCTATTCAATTTTAAATTAAGATTTTTAATCATAAAGTAAAATATGTAAGTATATTTACAAACTTAATTTTAAATTCTTCAATATTTGGAACAAGATAGAGCAATATATTTTTGAATAGCATTTACTCAGGAATGCTGCATTCACATACAATGTTAAAATTACTTCTTAAATTTTTGTATTTGCTGTTTTGTAAAATACTATTAGATTTAAAAGATTTTGGTACATAATCATTTGAGATATAGCTCACTTACATAAAAATATTATGACCCACATTCCTATTTTGTTGTACACGATTTATTAATGGTATCTTAGGTTTTGTATGAGCATTATCTTGAAGCATAAATAAGAAAGGTAAGTTAATAGCGCAAATTCAGAAATGAGATATTAAGATAGAATCTCTTTTGAGTTTGATGTCAGCTGTCTTCATGGATATTTGCCATGGCCGCCTTCATTGAAATTTTTCAACTCACTAGTTTAGCGTATAGGCCTGATATTCTATGATTGTCTTTTATCCATGTGCCAACAGGCCTGCCCCTTCTGACTTCTGAGACCTTATCTGTTCAGCAAAGTGCTGCCACCTACCGAAAGAAAAATATTAGGTTTTTTCAATTTTTAATGTGTTTTTGGAAGGATATCTTTGAAACTATTCCAGGACAGTACATTACTAATTATAAGATTGGCATTAACATCTCATATAAATATGTCTCTATAAAAAGAATTGTTGCCCATTAAAACATAATTTTTGTAGGCTACACTTTTTTAATATCAGGTTTACCTATAGTTCCTTTTATTCAATTCTGCTATACTGTAATTGAGGAATAGTATATATGACTGCTTATCTGAATACTAATACTTATCTAAATATTTTTTTAATAAGGAAATGCTGCTACTTTTGTGAAGGGAGAGCAGATCACTGTGCACACGCTTGGGGCAAAACTTATGTACACCTTTTACAAGATGTGGTCGTGCTTGCACTTATCAAAATATCAGTGGGTGTTAGTGCAAGAGGGATGTCTGTTTTCAAAAAGCAGTTCCATGAAGAAAAGCAGTATGTCCACATTCATTGTCATATCAAGGAAGTCAAACCATCCTTTCAGTAATCTCTTAAAATTAATGGATATTACTATTTATTCATCCTTAAATATCTAATTAAAAAGCTAACTTGAGTAAGTTAATGAATTATATTTCCATGAGCAAAATGTACATTATTATAAAATATATAATGAAAAGGTTTCAATTTTATTTTTTTTCTTTGAATAAGATTTCCATGTAAATTAAGCATTTATTTATCATTGCATGGGTTTTAAAGGGATAAGTGGTCTGGCAAATGTGATAGCTTTAGAAGCAAGCAGTAAAATGTTACTGATAAACATGATCTGTTACAAAATACATTTTAGTTATTTTGCATACTTTATGAATACTGGCAATCCTTTCAATAATAAATTTTAAAAAGGTTTTGCAAAATCAGTTTAGAAAAAAAACACTTCCATATATTTAATAAATTTTATTTGTATTCCACTTATATTTCTTTATGAAATATTTTAGATGGTTGAATATTTTTCAGATATGTGTTATATTTTACTTTATTACCTTAAATATCAAAAAGATTTTTTGTTCCTTGGTGTTGATGCCAAAGTCTAGAATTTTTCATCATTACTGCGATCCCAGGAAAGCAAATAATTATCAGGAAACAAGGTAGAATTATTTTGCTTTATACTTTACCACTTTATAATGCTTTCTTTTTCTCCAATGTTTTGTAGTGTTTATTTAATTGGCACAAATACCCTGGCTTTTGCTTAGTAGTTAAGTTTTCTCATGATTTTAAAATAATATAAATAGACTGACTTAAAAAAATTAAATATTCTTTTTCATCAGTTATTTTGTGGAATTAAAACAAGCAGTATTCTTTTGTAATTGGTCTAAGATTCTATCAAAAGCCTATTATATTAACTTCAATTTCAATGCAAGATTTCAGCATGTATCACTTCAGATGTGCCTGTAGAAGTGGAAGATTAACTGCAATCCTTTCTAGGCTTGTAACATTAGAATTGTTAGCTCAATTTCTTTCACTGTATGATTTTATCATTTTGCAATAAAAGATTTTATTAAAATATACAAGCACTGAAATAATTCAGTGATTTTATATCCTTGCTTTTTGATTTGTCGGTATAAAAAAGATGTATATCTTGACCATCGTATGTTTTTAAATTTCCATTTAAAAATTGTTTTAAAGTTGTACATTAAATCTGGTGTTTACTTCTCTTCCTTCTCCACCCCCAAAATTTAACACACTGATCTCACTGACATTGCAAGATTGACCTTTGCAACAACCTAGCTTCTACTCTTGCTTATACAATCTTTTAATGAGACAGAATAAACTTTGATAAAGTGCTTTTTCTGTCACTGCTTATAGACTAATTTTCCATTAGATAAATTTGTAAACTGCAACACATTTGTGAGAAGGTTTCATCAGAAAACTAGGTTGCTATGGAAAACTCACCTAGATTTTTCATTCTAGTTATTTGCTGCTTTAAAATTTGTCTTTGATGCAATGAGTATTTAGTACAAATTATTGTTGGGTTACTCTTATAATAGTACACTGAATTTTTTTTAAAGCAATGTATTGTATGCCTTTAAAAAGTACTTTTTTTCCAGTGTGCTGAGCAGATAATCTAAAGAATGGGTTAGCTCCGCTTTTCTGCCAAGAGACTCAGTCCTTTTAAACTTTGTAGCCACACCTCTCTTGAATGTGTCCCAGTTTTGACTCAGTCTTAGCCCAAGACAGATGCGTTTAACAAGAACTCAGAGCAAAAAGACAGTTAAATTCATTGGATTCTCACGGAGAATTTTAATGCAGATTGCTTCCCCCCCCATTTTAAATTAACTGTTTGCTGCAGGAAAAGCCAAGACAAACAGTTGTCTTTTGGCAAAGGAGCTGCTAGCAAAGTGGAGGCTTTTAAAACCATCTATTTGGTGCAGGAACAGCCACAGCATATCAGCTGTTTTTCAGCAACGTCGCTGCTTGGCAGGCGAGCTATAGAGCCCAAAACAACTCAGCTGGCTATCCTGGTCTGACTGATGCAGCTGCCACAATGAATCAGGTGGCTTCCTGTTTTATCAGCACAGCCGCTGCAACAACTAAGCAGGTTTCCCCAGTATACTGGCATTACTGTTAAAGCAACGTGGCTGGCAACTTTGATTTTCCCAGCACAGCTGCCATTTCCAGCTCATTCAAAGAAGCCAATGTTTGGCACAGTTTTCAACAGCAGTTGCCCTGGTGCCTCCCCAGCAGGGGGCCGAAAAATCCCCAATACAGCAGAAACAGGATGAAGGATACTGCTGCTTCAGAAAGCGATGAAGTGGCTCGCGTGAGTGGTGATGAGAGGGGGCCCCCAGTACATCCCCAAATTAATCAAAGAGGTCCCTCGGTACCAAGAGTGGGCAGTAGAAAGATGGCTGCCCAAATAAGGGCAAAAGATCTGCATTCCAGGAAAGCCTCTAAGGATGAGGAAAAGGACACCAGAGGCGTCAAAGAAACTTGGAGAAAGAGATCTCCATATCCGAAAGGCAGGCTGAGTGATGGAGGCAGAGTTGCCTGGGAAAGATCCTATCACCTCCCTCCCATTCATTGCAGGGGACCCTGAGCTCCCAGACTCTGGATGGCAATCTCCACAGCTACCTTCTATTAAAGGCAGCAATGATGACAGTTTTCTTCCACAGCCAAATAGATTGTCAGCTAAGGGGCATTGGGAGTCTATTTTAACAAAGAGGCAATTGATCTCAGAGGCAAATTTACTCCCACAGTAGCTGGGCTCCATCCATGGGAGAATCAGGGACCAGAGATTTTGAAGCAAATGAAACTTCTGATCTCCATAACATGGATTTGCTGCAGCATTGCAGCAAGGAAACCAAATTGCCCCTGCATTCAGATTCATCCCTAGAACATAGTCAACACCTGATGCCTCAGGTTGATGGAGATTTGGCTAACTTTAAGGAGCCTCATTCTCCCCCGTCATCCCTACAAAGTAGAAATCTCGGAGGATGAAGGGTCTTGGATCTCAGAGGATGCTGATCCCCCAGCATCCACAGGTATCTTTCACCTGGCTCTCTTTAATTTCCTCCTGTTTAAAGCAAAAACATCTCACAAGGGAGCTGAGCCTGAGCCAAGCACATTGGAATCATCATTGGGGCTACTAGACCCAAAATGAGCTCTATTTACAGAGCCCAACAGTGGAGAGTGAGGAGATCCCCTCACCCCAATTGTTCCATGACATCTGGAGGCAATGCGTCCATCCATCCAGGGTCATACTCCAAGTGGGAGTGACAAAAAATTTACAGTGTAGCCTTAGACTTCACTGAAGAGCTATAATTACCAATAGTAGACGGCAGCCCTAAAATCCTTTGCTCTCCTGTCTCAAGACATGGCAAATGCTCTGAAAACAGGATAGAAGGGTGGAACTGACCCTTTGCAGGGCTCATCAGGCGGCAGCCTGGGTAGTCAAGGCAACAACAACCTTGGTTGTTGTTGCCTTGACTTCCCAGGCTGCCGCCTGATGAGCCCTTTTTCAGTAGAGTCTCCTCATACTGGTTGCACCAGATGCAAGAGAGAGCTTCGCCTAATGACCAGCGCCTCCAACAGGACATTAACAAGCTGATAGCAATGACGGAATTTACAGCTGATGCAATCCTAGATGCAGCCAAATTAGCTTCCAGGGCTATTGCATCGTCAGTAATGTTTGCTGTGGCTTCGCTACTGGCAGGCGGACATTAAATCCAAATGGAGTCCAGCCTCTGCACCCTTTAAGGGTGGGTAGCAAGCTGTTTGTTTGGAGAGGCCATGGTGGAAACCAAAGACAGGAAAAAGATCCTGCCTTCCCTATGCAGGCAAGCTGAACAGTGCCCCTTGCCTTATTTTAGCAGGCCTTCCTTTTGACCAACAGACAATGGATTTGGCTACTCCCAGAGAATGTATCCCCACAGAACTGACCACCAACTAGATAGAGCCGGATTTCATGAAAGGAACAGACAATTCTCCTGATGAGCATCCAGGAATGGGAGTTGCTTCTTTCTGTTGTTCAATAGGCTGAGCTGATTTCTGAGGACACTCCTACTTGAGGCTCCTCCTTAGTGTCCCCAGTTTTTGCTCAGCCTTCATTTGAGCAAGGTAACCTTTCCTTGGCTGGATTGTCAGATCAATAATTCAGAAATAAACAATTATAAATAAGATCACATCACAGCCTTCTGGCTGCCTACAATCACTGCAATTGGAAAATTCTTAAAGAGAGTTTCTGACACCGTTTTTAACATCAGCTGGCTGTGGGAGCTCTCAAGCCCTCAGCGATCCGAGTATAGGCTCGAGATCGCACTGTACTGGCATCAAAGGCTTATTCCCGCTGGAATCACCTGAAAAGAAGGGAATCAGAGCTTCCCCTCTACTCAGCTGTTTTAGATCAGCTGGCTGTTGAATTCTTACTCCCTTAGCGGCGAGCCCAGGCTCGCAATTGCACCAATACAAAATCAAACAGGTTTATTCCCCTTAGAGAACACCCAACCTAAGGGGGGAAGCATCAGAGCTTCCACCTACTTGGCAGAGTTATTTGGAGCCCCCCTAATGCCCTTTAGCTCCAGCCGGGTTTCATTGCTGACAAGAGATTTGGGTGCCAAAAGTAATGGCTGGCGCCATTTTGTTTTACCCTTTGAAATTGCTTCTTGCAAACTCACGCCAAATTTAATAATGGTTCAGTGATTACCCTTTTTAAATAGCTGTTGTGAGGGATTATTACTAACAAGGCTGATCCATGACAGTCTAACGGGACCTTCAGCAAAGGCTCTTAGATAAAGAATAGGCTCGCTGAAGGATTTTAGTTGGCAAAACCCCTCACAGCTATATCTAGTGAACAGGACAATAGTTAGCACCTAGGCCTGAGACCGCCTGAGCATTAAAAGTTGTTTGAGGCCTAGTATTATACAGATTGTCAGATCCTACTCTGGCCAGGTCACAGTGTACCTTGGATTTGATTTCATATTCGGCTTTAATTGGCATTAATTTTAAAAAAGGGGGATGTAAATTAACTACATATTAGGGAGTTGCTGCACATTCTCCAAGATGGTTTCGACAGGATCCATGTGTGGGATATATTCAGCTCTGCTTGGCTGTAGACTGAATAGAAAAAACTGAAGCTACTCCCTTTTCGGACCACCAGTTATTCTATTCAGTCCAGCTGATAGCTCTTAAACACCTAACCATGTTTCCAGTCCCGAGATCAAGGTACTGGGAGCGTTTTTGGCATAGACCCTCCTATTAGGCAGGCTGCTCAAGGGAAGGGAGCACTGCCTGGTCAGTTGAGAGAGAAGAAAGTGATTGCAGCGCACGTGGAAGAGATAAATTTGCAGCTCCAGAGCTCAGTTTCTTTGTGCCTGAGCCAATCTGCAAGAAATCATTCCAAAGACTACAAAACGAAGGTACTGGGGGGAGTTGGAGTTATTTGTGCCTGAAGGGCAATCTGCCCAAATAAGGGAGAGTTGCCTAGGCAGAGCAGGAAGCTTGTTTGGGGACAGTTTCAACTCATTGCTGGGCTTCACAGCACATAGTTTTTGGCGGGAGTGCCATTTTGCATAACAAAGACCTGGGTATTTGCAAAGCTACTTTACTTCGGATCTGTAGGTTTGGCTGACATTCCATACCAGCCTATTCAGATTCTAATAGCCACTTCACTTTCAACTGAAAGCTTTCCTGTTATTTTTCAGGAGTTACTGCCATTAGCTTCAGAGGGTTTTCTCATTCCTACCATAGAGAGTGATCCTTTAACCAGATAGATTGCTGCAACTAGCATACTGGAATAAATTTTGTTTCCCTTTTTCACTCAGTGGGTCTCAGATAGCCTTTCCTGCTATGAATATTAGCTTTTTGTGTGTGTTCAAGTTTTTCTTTCCAATTTGGAGAATCATCATCCAATTAAATTATGGATGATTCCACTGCCACACTTTCTCCACCTCAGATATCTGAGACACAGAAGACAGGCAGGAACAAACGAACCCGTGAAACCAGGGGTTCTGTCCAGGAAGCTGCAGATTAAATCAGAGCCAAATCCAGAACAACTAGAAGGTCCAAGACAGAGGAGAAGACTGAACGTAGGCGACACAGTGCCTTAGTGAAGCAGGTGGAGAAGAACACCAGAGAACAGGAAAAGTTATTGCAACTTAGTCCTCCTAGGGAAAGGGAGAATCAGGACGGTCTACCTGTGGCATCTCACAGGGAAAGCTCAAGGACAGAGAACCAGGGGCATCCAATTAGTACCATCCAAGCTGCAGAACCTCCTGGTTGCTCACATTAGGGTGTACCTACCCCAATGGCACCTGATTTCCCACTGTTGTCTGCTCCTTACGAGGCCACCCAGCCAAGTCAAATGTCTAACTCAGTAACCCAGTTGATGTCTATAGATGTTTAACAGTGGTTTACTCAGATGTTTAGACAGGGTGGTCTGATGGTTGGACCGCAACAAGCCATTCCACCCACTTGGACAGTTGCTGACCCAGTCATCTCTCACCACAGTAAACGCACCACCAGACAGCCTCTAAAGCAATCTGCAGTGCCCCTGGATTATTCCTCGGTCTCTTCAGAGGAAGACTAATCTGATTATTCCATCGAGGAAGGAGAGATAGAGGACCTGTCAGGAGGAAACTGAACCCGAAAAAGCCGGGTTCATAGGACTCTTTAGAGTCAAGCTATTTAAATCTTTATTAGCCAAAGCAAAAAGCGCAACTGGGTTAGAGCTGAATACAGATGTCCCAACTCCCACATATAAGTGGGGTAAGTCCCTCTTCACTGACCCCAAAGAGGAAACTGACGTAATTCTTTCTTATGAAATTTTTGCAAACACGATCCAAAGAAAACTGGACTTCCCAGGGTCATGTCCTAGTGCCACTGCTTTCGACAAAAGCTTTTATAGTGTCGACTCACCATTTGCAGATGCTTTAAATCTACCAGAAGTCAATGATTCAGTCTTGGCACTAGCATCATCCTCGGCCATACTGAAAGACTCTGACAAAGTCTTAAAGGGCAAGGACAAGAAGACGGACCTCACTTGGCATAAGACGCACCAGGCTGCTGCATGGGCAATCAAAACCGCCACAGTGGCATCTTCACCAGAATGTCCTTAATTTGGCTACGGCAGATGCAAGCACAAGTGCCAACCAGCAACATCAGAGTGCACCTAGACTTCAACAAGATGATTGCTGTGTCTGAATATACAGCTGATGAAACTTTGAATTCAGTGAAGTTTGCATCCTGTGCTGTCTTCTGCTGTAGCAGGCCATTACCGTCTGGCTCAAATACTGGCAGGCAGACACCAAGCAAATGGAAACTTGCATCAGCACCATACAAAGGTGGCAAACTATTTGGTGCCCCGCTAGATCCAGTCCTTTTAGAGTCCAGACACAAGCATAAGATCATGCCTTTGGTCTCAGAAAAAAGGGGACTTGAGGTTTTTGCCACTTTCCAAAGTTCCTTTCATGCAGCATAACAAAGGTCAACAGGACAATGGACTCAGGGTAGCTTTGGTCAGTGACAAGACGTCCAACCTGCACAAGGAGGACGTTACAAGGCAAGTTCACAAACAGACCAAGTGGCTTTTTTGAGTCTTCCAATAGGCCCTTTCGCAAATACAAATGAGCATGAAGTCGCTCCTGTTGGTGGCAGACTCAAGCTTTTTGCGGACCAATGGGAGTTCGCTATCTCAGATGCTTTGGTCAGACAAACAGTGAGGTTGGGTCTTGCCCTCAAATTCAGATCCTGTCCCCACAGATTTTTCATCCGCTGCCCTGTCTCAACAAACTCCCATAGACAAAGTCTGATGGAGGAGGCAATCCTGCACCTCATCTCAGTTCAAGCTGTTGAAGAGGTTCCGCAGGATGAAAAGGGGCAAGTATTTTATTCAATGCTCTTTGTAGTTCTGAAGGCTCTGAAAAATAGCTGGATGGCTATTTTAAACCTCAAAAGACTAAACACCTTTCTAATTTATCACAGGTTCAAGATGCACATGATAAATCAATTTTGAAGATCATGAGATGGGGGCCATTTAACATAAATAGACTTCACCGAGGCATATTTACATATCCCCATCTTGCCTGCTCATTGCCTGTATCTGAGGTTTTGTTACGCGGGCAAACATCTTCAATATAGAGCCCTTCCATTTGGCCTAGGTCAACCCCTAGAACATTTACCAAGATCCCTGCAGCCTTGGCAGCACATCTCAGGACTGTAACAACCTGCATTTTGTCCTACCAGGATGATATCTTAATCTTGTCAAGGTCTCACGACCAAACCATTCAGGATTTGACAATCACCCTGCAGGCTTTAGAGATTCACGGTTTTCTTGTCAATAAGGAAAGAAGCTACTTTTGTCCCACTATTTGCATATTGCGCCTTTGTGGAATTATAGACACGGAGGCAGAAGTAGTTTTTCTTTCCCAACTATGGAAGGAAGACTTAAAAGATATCTGTACGTCAGCTCCATTCCTCCGGAAGGGTATCCCCTGCCCAAATATGTTACATACTGGGCAAGATGATACCGTGCATTGATATTGTGCCTTGGGCACACTTGCACTCTAGGGAACTGCAATGGTTCTTACTCTGCTATCAGAAAGCTAGGCATGGGACATGTTCTATTAGAATGAGGTTACCACAGTATGTTGTAGACCTCTTTGGCCTTAGACAAGGGTGTTCATTTAAAGAACAGGAACGCATCACCATAACCACTGATTCAGCTTATCAGGATGGGGGGCCACTGTCAGGATAGGGTAGCACAGGGTACTTGTACCGTCTCTGACTTAAAACATAACATCAATTGGCTAGAGTTACGAGTGGCTTTCCTAGCCCTTACAGTTTTTGACTCTCTGATCATAGGACAGGATGTGTTCCTTCTAGCAGATAATGTGGCCACTAAGGCACACATCAATCACCAGGGAGGGACACATTCCAAAATTCTAGTGAGACAAGCCTCTCGGCTCTGTAATTGGACAGAGAAAAACTTAGCTTTTATCAAGGCTGAGCATATTTCAGGGACACTGACTGTCAGACCTGATTGGTTGAGTAGCTCCACAATAGACCACTCAGAGCGGATGTTGAACACTCTTATCTTCAAGGAAATCTTAGCCACATTTGGGCAACCATTAGTCAATCTCTTTGGATCCAATGTCAATCACCAATTGCCTCGTTTTTTCTCCAGGTTCCCATTGCAGGGGGCAGAGGGAGTCAATGCCCTTCGTTGCCAGTGGCCAAGGGGTCTCCTTTATGCCTTCCCTTGACTACCCTTCATTCCAGCAGTCATCAAGAAGACATTGCAGAAGGCTGAGATTAGTAGTGCCACATTGGCCCAGGAGAACGTGGTTTGTGGAACTGGTCAGTCTGTCTTTGTCACGGCCATGAATGATCCCCCCTGGTAGGACCTCTCAGCCAGGGGCCAATCCTACACCCAGAGCGACAGTGGCTCTAATTGGCCGCCTGGCACTTGAGAGGCGTAAATTAAAGGGGACTAATCTCTCTCAAGTTATTAACACCATACAGGCAGACAGAAGACCTTCCACCATTCGAATTTATGATGCCACTTGGAGGGCCTTCTGTATATTGAACAAGGGAAAGAACATTGATCCCATTAAGGCTTCAATCACTCATGTGTTAGATTTTTTTTCAGGAGGGACTGGACAGAGGCTTGGCTCCTGCAAGGTTACGAAGACAGGTAGCAGCACTTTCATCAGTACTCTCATTTAGCAATCTGGACTCATTATCACAAAATCCACTGATCCGTTGCTTCCTCAAGGGAGCATCAAATTTAAAGCCAGCAGTGGTACATAGATTCCCTACATGGAATTTCTCTAAGGTGCTTCAAGCACTAACAGTGCCACCCTTTGAGCCCTTACGAATGGTCGACCTTCAATACCTATCCTATAAAGTTACATTTCTGGTGGCAATTACATCAGCAAGAAAAATATCCGAGTTGGCAATTCTGTCCGCCAGAGATGACCTATGTATTTTACCGATCGTGCAGTCCTGAGATTGGACCCGGCCTTTATCCATAAGATCAATTCTTACTTCCGTAGGACACAAGAACTCATTTTGCCTAATTTTTGCCCAAATCCAGCTCACCCTAGGGAGTGACTTTGACATATGCTAGACGTAAGATGAGCCTTCCACATATACATGAAGAGAACTGCTACAATTAGAAAAACAGAAGCTAGGTTTATTTCCTATCAGAACACCTTGGTTTCTTCCTCCTCCATTGGCAGGTGGATAAGAGCAGCTATGATTAAAGCTTACCAATCACTGGGCCTCGTAATGTCATGGCGCATTCCACATGTAGCGCTGTCACAACGGCTGCTTGGACAACTCAGGCTATGGTGGAGGAGATTTGCAGGTCCGCAACCTGGTCTACTCCTTCGCCCTTCATAAGACATTATCGTTTGGACTCTTTCATATCGGCTCATGCTGCTTTTGGACGAAGGATTTTGCAGAGGGTCCTATCAGATGGGCATCTTCAATAGTGTCCATTCTCCCACCCATAGGACATTTGCTTTGGTATGTCCCATGCATGGATCCTGTCAAAAACATTCTGGAGAAGGAACGTTGGTCTTACCTGAGACACACATTCTCAGATGGTGTAGACAGGATCCAGTCCCACCCATTTTTTCTGGCCATTGTGTTCAAGAGTGTATGAGAAGAGACTCTACAGTTTTTTTTCCCTAAGGGTGGCCTTCTCACAGTAACTATAAGACACCTTCATCTGAACAACTGAAGGGATGGTGGCCTGAAGGGGGAGTGGCTTCAGTTTTTTCTATTTAGTCTACAGTTGAGCAGAGCTGAATATATCTCTCACAGGATCCTGTCTGCACCATCTGAGAAGGTGTGTCTCAGATAAGACCAACACCTCGTGCTAGAGAAGGATATGTTGGAAGATGAGGCTTGGCCCCAGATCAACTGACATTCACAGGGTTGTTCCGCCCGAACCTATTTAAATCTTTATTATTTAAGGCCAAAAACGCATGCTTTGACAAATCTAACCACTAACTCCCAACCGCCTAAAGCGCATGAGGAGTTGGATGACTTAAATTTTTTTCACAACCTATCACCAAGGCAGAGGTCATTCCTCTCCCACAGATGTTCATTGGTCTAGTTCAGAAGCAGTGGACCTCCACAGGTGCCCTATCCCAATCCAACGGAATATAACAAAAAAATTCTACAACCTAGCACCGGAATTTTAAGACTCCCTTCTGGCTCCCCTAGCAGATGAACCTGTGGTAGCCCTCACCTCCCCCTCCACCATACCAAGCGAAGCAGAGGAAGCTCTTAAGCCAGAGGAGAAGAGAGCAGAGTTAGCACTTTGCAGGTCTCATCAAGCAGACACATGGGCTATCGGTGGCTACAGCCGCTTCATTTTTTTACCAGATATTCCCTAAGGTGGCTTCATCACCTGAGATATTACATACTTTCTTCAAATACCAGGACGCATCAGGACATAGCCAAATTGTTGGCAGCTGCAGAATTCTCTGCTGATGCAATTTTAAATTTGGTCAAATATTCTTCCAGAACCATAGCATCCCAAGTCACAGCATGACGCTTACTTTGGCCTCACCATTGGCAAATATATATGGATGCCAAATATAGGTGGAAGCTGGCATCCGCTCGATCTGCCCTGGATCCATTTCATGGAATTGAAATAAGAAAATCCTTCCCTCCTTTTTCATAAACTGAAACTAGACCATCCCAGTCCTTTCAGAGGAATTCCTTTCGTCCTTTCTATCAAGGAATCTATTTTCAAAGATCTCAAAGGTCCTTTTGGGTACCATAAAGGACAGCAGGCAGAAAGATCTGATTTCGGGAACAGCCTATTGAACGACAGAGAGAAGCACCTCCCATGCCTGGATGTTCTTCACAGCTCACAGAAAACGGGTGTATCAGGTAAGTACCAACGCCCTTTCTGGAGGTTGCACATTCCAGTATTACAAGTGACCACAGGTCCAGCTCTCCCATTGGTGGCCACCTAGAGCTATTTGCAAATCAATGGGAGGCAACTACGATGGACGCCTAGGTCCTAAGCACAGTGAGACTAGGCCTTGCGCTTGAATTTCTCTCTACACCCCCAAGGTTCTTCATACATTGCCCCATATCAAGAGACAACACAAAAAGGGGTCTCATGGAGGTCACAATCCAACATCTATTGGACATTCAATCTGTTCAGCCGGTTCCAGTGGACCAACAGGGACAGGGATTCTACTCCATTCTATTTGTAGTCCCAAAGACCTCTGGGAGGGTAGAGAGCAATTCTGGACCTGAAAAAATTAAATGACCACCTGATTTACAGGAGGTGTAAGTTGCAATCTCTCTCGTCCATTCTGAAGAGCATCAGGGAGGTTGACTTCTCAACATCCATAGATCTGATACAGGCATATCTCCACATGCCTATCCTACCATCCCAGAGCCGCTTTCTCCAGTTCTATGCGGGAAGGCACTATCAATATAGAGTCCTACCATTCTATTTTCAGCACCAAGGATGTTCACCAAAATACTGGTAGTAGTGGTGGCCCACCGAAGGGTGATCCCAATCTTAGTCCAGTGCTATCAGAACAACATCTTAATCCAGCCCCCCTCTCACCTTCAGGCAGCAGAAGACCTGAGAGTCATAATCCAGGTCCTTCAGGATCACGGATTTTCTATCAATTTCAAAAAGAATTACCTGATTCAACCACCCATTTACCACCTGGGGGTGACCTATTTGCGAGATATACTTATAGCATCAGCACAACATAAAAGCATTTGCAAAACAGATCCGAACATTCCAGTCAGTTCAACTGGTCCTCCCCTTAGAGCTCCTGGGCAAGATGGTATCTTGCATTCCCAGAGCATACCTACACACCAGGACTTTGCAGTGGTTTCTCTACCTTACCAAAGATCTGGCAAGAGCAACTCACCTACTAAGATTCCAGTTCTACACAAGGTACTCCAGTCCTTCCAGTGGTGGACGTCTAGGGCCATAACAAAGGGGATCTGCTTTCAAGGAGCACAGCTGCCTGACCATCACCACAGATGCCAGCCTTTTTGGCTGGTGTGCCCACTTTTTTTTTTTAATAACTAATTTTTTTTTTCTAATATTTTTTCCTTGGTATTGGATTTACAGCATCACTATACTTTTTTGGGTATTTTGACAAGAATCTTTTCAATGGTTAAAAGGTCACACTTGAGTGAGCTAGGTATTTGTAGCCCATCAAAGGATTGGGGAACAATAACAACAATAATTCTAGTACTTGGGGGAGGTGTCTGTCACAAAAAAGTGGAGTTAAATTTATTCTCTTAAGACACCAAAGGGCAGGACAAGAAAAAATGAGTGGAAGCTTGTGAAAAAGAGATCCAGCCTAGAAATAAGGAGAAATTTTCTGACAGAACAATTAATCAATGGAATAGGTTGTCTCCTGGGATGGGTGCTCCATCACTGGAGGTATTCAAAAATAAACCACACAACCATTTGAGTGGGTATAAGGTTTTGTCTTGAGCAAAGGGGTTGGATTAGAAGAACTTCAAGGTCCCTTCCAGCTCTATAATTCTATGATTTAGCTTTAAAATACGTTAACATTATACATATTTCTTAGGCAGGAGATATATATAGTATATTATGCATTTTACCCCATGTTTTCACTGGTAGACTGTACGTTTATTTAAATAAGTAATTTTATTTTGCTCATGATTCATATTATGCACATAGAGGTTTGATCTCTATCAGCAGGGGTAAGGTAAATAAAATGCCAAAGGTAATCATTTTAAGTTAGTAACTTAAAATTGAGATATAGTTTCCAGGAAATGCAGTAACAACATTAGTAAGCTTTAGTGGTATTTGTTCACATTGTTGTTCTGGAATATAAAACTTAATTGGGGACAGGAATGGAGAAATGTCAAGCTTGTGGTCAGCCAGGAATTTCAACTCTGTTTTAGGGGAGTTTCCTGAGGATCCAGGTTAACAGATTGTCCTGAAAATGGAGAATTATCCATATTTTAAGTTTAATTAAAATAGCCATGTTTTAAGTCATATGTAATTAAAATAGCTGTAACTTTTATTTATAATCCAATGCAAACTTGATGATGTGCAAGATTTTAAACATTCCAAAGAATAAATAAAATAGTTACAATAATGTAATAAAAGAAAGAATAAAAATGAATGCAGAACTGATTTATTTTATTAGATATGTACTATAAAATTAAAATTAAACAAGATTTTACTATTAATTATTTCTATCAAATATGAAAGAGAACTTTAAAATAGGTATATAAATATATAAAATATATGAACAGTCAGATTATTATATACTGAAAATATTGATTTTTTTTTGATTGAGGCAACTTATCATTGAACTTCCATTTCTGTTTAGAACTATTAATCTTTGAACATAAAATATAGTGCACATTTTCTAGCAGCATCTTACTGCAGTTACTTTAGGAAATAGATGCTTGTTTTATCTACATTTCTACTATTAACAAAAGAGGCAGTAAAGAATCTACCTCATCTGGAATATCCAAGCAATTCTTTTGCTCAGATGGAAGAGGAGTAAAACTAAGTACTTAAAATAGATACCATTTGGAAAAAAAGCTATTAAAATAATGCAAGGAAGAACAAAATTTGTATGCAAAATTTAAATTGCTAACTTTATGTGTTATTTCCTCTTGTGCTACAATATGCAATTTTTCTGCTGTGGCATGTTAAAGGGAGCTATCACATTGCACACATTTATGTGGAGGCAACTGGTAGCACTGCAGCAAGCATCGCCAATAATCTCGTTCAAAAAGCTTTCCAGACTGTATTTGAGAGCTAATATGATTCCTCTAGGAGCATTTCTTGTGTAAATAAAAATCCTGGCACTCGTTTTTCCAAAAATGTGGATAGTTAAATGAAAAATTAGGCATTAGTCAGGTTCAACAAACATGCAATATTTTTTGCTTATATAAAGACAAATAAAGCCTGTTCTCAAGATGGCTGACCTAGAAGTGTTCTTCTACTGTTTTGATAAATAAGCAGCTAAGCTGAAGAGGAAATTCATTTGATGAGTATCAAGCTGTTTCCAGGTAAGAAAAGTAGTTTCATAATCTTTTAAAATATATTTATACATTTTAATTAATTATAGTTTAATTATAATTTCAAGATTTAACAAGCTACTTGCTTAGGTTGTATGGCAGTAAATTTGAGGGTTTAGGATTGTTGGAGATAGTCACTGATTGATTATTTAATGGAGTAACTGACATGATTCTGTGATGAGATTTGTGAGCATGTTTAGTGATTCTCATAAAAATATTTTGGCTTTAGTTTTATCCCATATTTTTATTGCTAAATATAATTGCAGTTTCAAAATAAATAACAAACTGTAATGGGGTTTTTTATTTTTCATTTTGTTTTATGTCTGATAGTATTAAAATATATAATTAGATTTTCAGACTTTATTTGAAAAAGTGTTTGATTTCTTCTCATACCAGGAATAATTTGTTTAATCTTTACACTGAAGAATCCTGTGAAATTGGAGATTTACTCTAAAGTTTCTAGTTCTCAAGTCTGCATTAGTATATTTTGAAACTAGTGTGACATAATTCTATTAGAATAAAAACCAAATGAATTTCAGTTTAAAACCAATAATCAGCTTTTTAGGGTTTTTTTTCTATGTCCAGTTAAAAACACATCAGATTATATATCTTTCATAAGTAAATGGAAATCATCTTTAACTTTTTACCTTTCATATTGTAAAAAATATTTGGCATAGCTTTTATAGCATTGTCTTTTTGCTGTTGATATATATATGTGAATATGTAAAATATTTGTTTATTATTTCTAGTGTTTAATTCTATGACATACTTGGGAAACAGCATTCGTTGAACAAGAATAATAAGTGGAAGCATTGTAGAAGAAATCTAAGAATCATGGGAGAAGCTTAAAACTGCATATGACCAAAGGAAGAAATGTTTTCATCTCATTATTCTAATTTGCCTTTGATAGAAATCTACGTCATGAATATATTTAACATTATATATTGAACCTTTGAATAATTTAAAAGCTATCTTTTAATATTTTTTTATTTTGAAAATAAAGATGTTAAAGAGGGTCTTTAAATTATTCAAAGCTTCAATTAGAATATTTGTGTGTGTATATATATCTTTATTATAGAATAAAATTATTATTTTTCTCATCATATACATTATTCTAAACAACTGAAAATAATTCCAAGACTAACTTGGACTGCTAAAAACAATAACCAAAATGTTGAAAAAAATGAATATTGTTAAAATTCTAAATCTTAAAAAGTCTGGTACAACAGAAAAGAGCCTTGGTGTTGAAAACTTGACACAAGTTCACTAAGGAGACCTCACCATTAGTCTTATTAGTTTATCCATTTTTTCATAGTAACCAAGTTTGAAATAGTTAAAAGTTTATTAATGTTACACAGTTAAACAATTCATTTGTAAATCAAAATCTTAAGGTTAGTGAATATTATGATTAAGCAACCCTCCAGTTATTTAATGGCTTTTGTGAGAAAGCTTAGAACTCAGATGGTCTCATCTTTTAATATCCACCTTGTACATTGTAATCAGGATCTGGCCACACTAGATAGAGAAACAGAGACTAGGTCTTGCTGGTCCCAGCTAGATGATTATTGCTTTTGTTCTATAATTTGGTTGTATAGTTACTTACAAATAACCACAGACAGGCCTAAATACCGAAGCCTTTGGAGAAGACTGTTAAACAGGATGCCATGGTTTAGGCCAGCTAGATGTAGAAAGAAGATAATATTCTGTCTCTCAATTATATTGCTACTTTTAAATATAGACTTGTAATTCTATTTCTCTTTATGGACAAATAAAGCAATGTTCCGCTTGAGCCCATTAGAGTAAACCCAAGCTTTCCTTTACAACTAGGATTTTCTTCCCTTGTTATCTCCTCTCAGAATTGATAAGTATGATATAGCCCAGTTTTGTATAACTTCTATCTTACCACTGCTTATTTTATATGGATATATGCACATCTACATATACATATCTTTTGGTCCAAATTGTATGGCCAATTAATTTGTTGAAGAAAGAACAAGAAGCATCAGTCAGGATCAAAGGCAATTAATTATACAGTTAAGTTGCTTGGCTGGTTATACAAGCGAAATAAAATCAAAAGTAAGTAACCTTTTTTCCATTGGTTTGAATTGCTTCCATTGCATTTCAAATTCCCAGAGGTTGTGGAAGGAGCTGCTGGCTGCTTGTGAAGGAAGCAGAGGGTGAATAGAAAGATAGCGGCCCTAATGGTGCGCAAATCACACAACTATAAACCAAGAATACCAATAAGACATTTAGGGTAAGTGCACTTGAGATTGATTTTATTTTATTTCAAAATGACCGCCTTAGTTCAGTGTAATACTGGTTTTAGAGCTGTCTTTCGCAGTACTCCTTTCAAACTTGAATATTGTCCTCTTTGTAAAAAAACTACCAATCTACATGGACAGATTACCTATCTAGAACCTATAATCTGTTCTCTCCAAACAGAAATTAGGTGCCCAAACCAGCCATCTACTGAGCTGCCGTGCTACCAGCCCCCACTACTACAAAGATCCTACATGAAAAGGGCAGTATGGACAACCGTGGGATCTGGCAGAGAGAGCTGTGGGCTATAAACAAAAAGCTTTTGCTGTGTCCCAGCATAACAGATACAGTGCCTATGCTGACCTGAATAAGGACACTAAAGTTGACAGGTCAAGGTAGTTGTGATAATGATAACTCAAGTAAGCTGGGGATCATGGTCCTAGAAGAACTTACTTTGGAAAGGAGAAAGTGTGAATCAGGTATTATGCACCAGTCTCACAAGAAGAGGCCAAGGCATCCAAAAAGAGAAGCCACCTTCTGCGTTGGGACTAAATTGTAAGGATGTAAATCTAGGAAAGAATACTGAGGTTTTGAAAGAGGTCAGGTGTCCAATAGGTGCTACTGCCAGCAAAGACAAGAAGTGTATTAAGATAGTCAAGAATGCCAGCAAGGACTGTGATGTTTGATGCTATTATACATCTTTGGTACAAATGATCTACCCAGAAGGATGTATTTTCTGGTCAGAAAGACTTCCAAAGCTTGGGTATGAACTTAGTAATATGGTCTGTAGGCTTTTCAGGGGTTTATACTAGGATACAAGGAGCATAAAGAGAAAGGGAGCATATTAGTGGAATTTAATGTGTGGCTAAAGGGAGTTGGTGTAAAAGGAAGGCTTTGGGTTTTATTTAATCATGATGTCTGCAGCTCGTCCAATGAAAAACTGTACAAAAGAGATGGTTTGCATCCATCAAAGAAAGGACTTAGTTACTTGGCATAATTCACACATTTCCTGGATAAAACATTTACACTGAACAGCAGGGACAGAGAATTAATGGATTCAGAACATTTCTGTCCCCAGCAACCTAAAACTAGTAACTATTCGAGAAAACACCCCATAAAAGAGGAGGTGGAGTTGCACTGCATGTAAAGGACCACTATATTGCTAAACAGAAATTCATGAAACCAAAGATGAAAACCACCTAGAATGCATATAGGTCAATATAAAGGAAAAAAAGAATGACATGGCCACAGGTGTATATTATAGGCTACCCAATCAAGCAGAAAAAACATGTCCTTTTTGCCAACCAAACTATAACAAACATGCAAGAAAAACACAACAGTAATGGAAGATTTCAATTATCCTGATAACAATTGGAAAACTAATTCTGCACCAAGTGAGAAACTCAATTTAAGTTCCTAACCAACCTAGCTGACAACTTTGTTGTCCAAAAGGTAGAGGGTGAAAACTAGAGGGACAGCCATACTGGAATTAATTCTTACAAACAGAGGAGTGATAGAAGGGAATTGAAACTGAAGTAACCTTGGGTGAGAGGACCATGTCATACTGGACTTCAACATAACACAAACATAAGCCACAGAACATAATGACACCAGAGCCTTGGATTTTAAAAGAACTGATTTCAATAAACTCGGAGAGAACTTGCAAAAGATTCCATGGATGAAAATCCTATAAGGGGAAAACAAGTCAAGAATCTTGGGAAACTAAAAAGTATGATCATTGAAGCCCAGACCAACACAATACAACTAAGAAAGAAAAATAAGAAATCCAAGAAGAAACCAACTTGGCTGCACAAAGATCTCTCTGGCAAATTGAAAGAAAAAAAGGACAAGTGCAAAAAAATGGAAAGAAGACATACAACTAAGGCAGAATATCAGCAGATAGCCGAATCTGCAAAGACGAAGTCAGGATAGTAAAAGACTCAGAACGAACAAAGACTTGCAACAAAAGTCAAAATAATAAAAAAAAGTTTCTTCCAACATATAAATAACAAGGAAAAAAATCAGGGAAAGAGTCGGTCCACTAAAGAGAGAAGATGGCAAGGAAGTAACGGGCAACACAGGAGAAAGCAGAACTGCTTAACTCATACTTTGCATCCGTCTTCACGCAAAAAGAACTAGCTCAACCCACCAAAAACAACTCTAAAAGACAGACTAAGAAATAAAAGTTAAAAATAAGCAAAAAAATAGGAGAGAACACCTGCCTGATCTTGATGAAAACAAATCACCAGGGCCTGATGAATTACATCTCAGAGTTTTAAAGGAGCTGGCAGAGGTCATCTCAGAACCAATGCACCATATCTTTCAAAAATCCTGAGCACCGCGGGAACTGCCAGAGGACTGGAAAAGAGCTGATGTGGTTCAGACCCAGGAAACTATAGACCAATCAGCCTAACATCAATACCCGGAAGATACTGGAAAAGATAATAAAAAAAAACATCTGCCAACATCTAGAAACAAGTAAAGTAATAGCTAGCAGTCAGCATGGGTTTGTTAAAAGCAGATCATGCCAAACCAATCTTATTTCATTCTTCAACAAGTGATTAAATTAGTAGTCCAGCAAAATACTGTGGACATAATATATTTAAGATTTCAGCTAGGCATTTGACAAAGTAGACTATAACCTCCTTAGTAAGCTAGAAAAAAGTGGAATAGATAGCACCACCACTAGATGGACTTGCAACTAGCTGGTTAAACCATACTCAGCGAGTAGTCCTTAATTGGGTCTTAGTCTACATGGAGGGAAGTAAGCAGTGGGGTGCCACAAGGTTCCGTCTTAGGCCCAGTTGTTCTTCAATATCTTCATTAACAATTTAGATGAGGGAATAGAAGGGGAACTTACCAAATTTGGCAGATGCTACTAAACTGGCAGGAACAGCTAACACCCAAGAGATAGGCTCAAGATCCAGATAGATCTGACAGACTAGACTACTGGGCCATATCTAACAAAATAAATTCAATGCAGAGAAAAATGAAGTCCTACACTTAGGCAAAAAAAAAAACCCAAAGTACCCATATAGACTGGTTGAAACCAGGCTCAATAGCAGTAACTGAGAGGGATCTTGGAAGTCTTAGTGGACAACCAGCTGAATATGAGCCAGCAGTGTGAGGCAGCAGCCAAAAAAGCTAATGCAATCCTAAATTGTATTAACAGAGGGATACAATCAAGATCAAGTGAGGGTAGTAATACCACTCTATAAAGCCTTAGTAAGACCACACCTAGATACTGGATCCAGTTTGTTCACCACATATAAAAAAGATGTGAGACTCTAGAAAAAGTACAGAGAAGAGCAACCAGAATAATTTGGGACGTGGAGCTAAAACATACAAAGAATGGTTACAGCGAACTGGGTTTTTCAGTCTCGTGAAGAGAAGGACCAGGGGAGACATCATAAGCAGTTCTTGCAATATTTGAGAGGCTGCCACAGAGAGGAAGGGTGTCAATCTATTTTCTAAAGCACCTGCAGGCTAGACAACAAGGAATAATGGATGGAAACTGAACAAGGAGAGATTTAACCTGGAAATGAGAAACTTTCTGACAGAACAATCAACCAATGGAACAGCTTGTCCTCGGAAGTTGTGGGAGTGCCAGCACGTGAGACTTTCAAGAAGAGATTGGACTGCCATTTGTCAGAAATGGTGTAGGGTCTCCCGCTTGGGCGGGGGGTTGGATTAGATGACGTACAAGGTCCCTTCCAACTCTGTTAAATCTGAATACTTATTTAAAAAGTGGGATTTCATTTATTACAATATGTTAAATCAACAGAAAGAATAAATCTAGATAATGGGTTTAAAAACTTATGAACAACAGTATTAATAACCAGGAAGGAAAACCCATTGTTATTAGTCTCAGTCATTGTTTTCTAAGCATTCTTATTCACTTCTATTCAAATGTACATTTTTCTTCAACGGTGTCTATGAACCGTGTTCAACCATGCACAGTAGGGAAAAAAAGCTTGAGAGCTTTTCCACTCAGTACTGACATGAGCTTCATTTAGGAAATTCTGCTCTTGTTTAACACGTTTCTCCATATTATGATTATAGATGATGTCATCTCACTAGGAATGGTGTTTCAATAACTCTTTTCCTTTGTAAAAGGTTTTTCAAGAACGAAAGCCTATGAATAACAAGGATTGAATAAAATTGTCTGATTATGTTTAAAATGTTACATTCTCACACTTACTTAAAGAGTGAAAATGTTATGCAGTATTCCAAATCCTGAGGTTTTAACCGTTTTCAACTGTTCCTCCATGATGAAATGTTTTAAATGACTAGTAGTAGGCACCATTTCTAACAATAATGAAATTTTAAAATAACTTACTTCCTGGTTTCCAATTCCAATTTGATAATCAAAAATTTGGCAGCTACTTCAAATCTTGTTCTGATAGAAGTGTTCAAGATAGGGTTTAAGATGCAGTGCATCATTTCATGTTAATGAACATTGAATGCTTTATTGTATCATGCAAATCCTCTTTGGGAAGTCAGTGCAGTGTGCTTCATTTTATTCTCCTTATATTGAGCCAAATTATAAATGTTTATCTTAGTGCTGACATGCATATCAGCAGTCACCTCTTCAAGATATCAAATATAAATAAAGTAATTTCCAGTACTATTAAGAAATACTGCTTTACTAGAGATGTTGGGATTGAGATTTTAGTCATGTGAAATATGGATACTATTGTTGAGTATTAATTGATTTTATTTAAAGGGAGTGAGATTGTGCTTAACCACCATGTTTCTCCCTTTCTCCATGTATTAAAGTTACTGAACTTGCTGTTGAGATAAAAAGCCTTTACATTCCGTTTGCTATATATAGCTATTTTATTATTAAATGTCTGTTTATATTTCATTTCTTAAGTGAAGCGCATTTTGCTTGACTTAATTTTGTATGGGCCTAAGTAATGATAATTTAAAACAAATGGAAATACTTTTAATCTGAAGTATAATATTTGTTAATACTTTTTAAACATGCAAGGAAATTCTGCTTTGAGGTAGAAATGATTATGCATCATGGAAGGAAGGCAAGGGTCTCTTTCCACTAAGGTTTCTTAAAAACATTGGGGTTTTATTAAATGAAAAAGTGGGCAATTTTGTAGATGTTTACTATTTTTAGTCAAACAGGTCAAATGCCTCCATATGAAATTATACATAGGTATATTTTTTTAGCATGATATGTACATATAGTTTAATGGTGGATGAAAACCTTGACAGCATTATCATTTTTTAAAAAAATTATAGTTGAATTTAACTGTTTCTAAAGATAGAGCTATATTTCCTGTCTTTAAGGGTAAAAAGAAATAATAGGCAAAACTTTGTCATGTATTCTATGTGTAAAGAAGACTGCTCAAAAATTTGTTACATGCTTAACTGATATGTGCTAATCTGGCTCTGTTGTGGGAGAACATAATAGTTTAACTTTGTTATGAAGAGCACTCCATTGTGCATATCGAAAGAAGCAGGAAGATTTCATGAAGCTCTGCTGATTTCATATACAGTAGTGCTAATGCTTAGGAGGTGTGCTATTTTTAGCCTTGTTGTCAGGCAGATCTTTTCCTGCTTCCTGCTGATTCTCAGCCTCTAGTACTGCTAGGCTTGTACAAACCAGTCTTTAGTTGCCAACGAATGGAATTGCATTCATATTCAGTAATTTGTCTGACATCAGGCTTGTTATGTCTTGTTTATGTATAATTTCTCTTATTAGGCTTGCTGATAATATGGTAGCATGGCTTCAGGGGCTTCTTGTTAGGACATGTTTCTATATACACAGAAAAGGTATTGTCATTTTTAAATGACAAATGCCAAACGTAAATCTGTAGGTTAATTTGGTTCATGATAAGGGGAGATAAATTTGTATGATAACAAAATTTTCATTTGTAAAGTCTCCCAAAATTGAAGTGCGTCTATTTGATCCGCATTTATTATTTTCAAAGTACAGGGTTTGGTATAAGCCAATAGTGTGGTTGTGCAAGCAGATGTATTTCATTTCTGTCGATGAAATCTTCTCAAAAAACAGTCAACAATTTTCTGGAAAATCCGTAGAAACCGTTTAAGTTTAATGTGTCTTGTAAGAGAATTATCATTTGCTTTCTGAAGGTTTATAAATGCTACTTTTTAATACTGAAATTTTGATGTATTGCTATGTAATTTCCCTTGTGTTTCCAGCGTGTGACACTTGGTGGCATAAAAAGGTAAGATGACAAATCTAATTATAAAGTTACAAATAAGAAAGGAGCTGAAATGTAAATATATATAGTTTTGCATTTTGCTTTTGGTAGGCTTATTGTTGCCCTATTAAAAACCTAGTGTTAAGCGCTATGTAACTTTAAGTACCAAATATTTATTTGCTGTTTTAAAATAGGTTTCTTAATGGAAAACACAGTAAGAGAGCATTGTCAAAATTTCCTGTTATGCTTGGACAAGCCTTCAACAGCAGCAAGTTTTTAGAGATGTCTAAATCTTTCACATTCTATTACTTCTGGCTTTATTTATGAGACAGGTTGCATGTAGTCATGTATCATCTTAGGAAATTGTATTACAAATTTAAGAACTCACCCTTTGATTACTATATTAACACATGTTCCCATTATACTACCCTGAAGGCTATTTATCATCTTTATAAAACCAAAGGAATGCTTTTGCAACCTAGCAAATATCCTGCTGAGATTGCGATTTATTTAAAATCCAAATACAGGAAATCCAACTATAGGAAATAATGCAAAGATGGTTAGTAAAATAAAAGAATAAGTTTAAAAAGTATTTGAGAGAATATGCCAATAACAACAATAGCAAATCACAACTGATTAGCACAGTTGATTTGCATAGGCTTTATAGTAGTTTGTAATTGTATATTAGCGCTTTAGCAATTATCCTAACAAATTTATAGTTTTATGATAGTTGCTCAGAAACTAACACAGAATGCAATTAGTTGATTTTTATGTTGGTTGAAGGATACTGAAATTGAAAAATTCAGAACTAGGTTAAGCTCTCAATTTCACAACCTGTTTATACAGAAACTTCAACAATTTCCAATCTTACTGCTACAATTATCCTTAAGATTATATTGAAGAAGGATATTTCAAAATACTGTAAAGGATTGTACATTTTCTAAATATTTTAGCAATTTTTTCTTCCAAGCTATATGTCTAAATGTTCAGTTTTATTTGATTTTCTTGTTGCTGGGCAGAACTGAGATTTCATGTTCTTAACTGGTGGGTCAGGATTAGCATTCTTGAGCCAATAGGAAAGATAAAACTTTCATAGGAAACAGCTTGGTAATAATAAAGCACAGCTGCCAATTTTTTCCTGTCTCACAAATTTGTGAGTACAGCTAACTCCATCTTGAGTATGCTTCTGATACTGCAAGAGCTAAAAAAAATAGAAGAAATGCTACTGCTGTTGTTAACTACCATTCTTCCTGATTTATGCTCAATCTAGAAGTGGCAACAGTTATACAAACTATAATTCTTGGAGTCTTATTCAAGGCATTTATTTTTTATTTTTTCTTAATAAAATGGGAAAACAAAACAAACAATGTAAGTGCTGCCTTTTAATACAGATATAATTCAGCTTGTGTGGAAGGTAATGCAATTCTTTTAAGTGTAGAATTTTTGTTAATTTGCTGATGGCATAAATGGAGTACATAATTTAGGAAATATTTATAAAGACACCTAAGTACTCCAGCAAATACTTTAAAGAAAGAAGAAAAATAATCTTAACAAATAAGATCATGAAAATGTATGGAATTTCAAAACATCACTATGCGTTTCTTCATACATATTCTTGGCATAGCAAAGTGGAATTCATTATACAAGTGTGCATTTCCATTTTGATGGACTGTCTGAGCCATGTTTTAGAACAGGCGTCTATAATCCATCTAGAACATGGTACCAAGGCCAAGGATTTTCTAATTACCGTGCAGGCAACATTTATGCATACCCACTTAATAGTGAACATTATTTGCTAATATAATTTTTTTCTAAACTGGGTTTTGTTTGTTAGAGAAACACTGCTTTTGAAACTAACAGAAATGCCCTTCTGGAATGCTTGTAACATATGGAACTGTCTTGAGTCTCGTACAATTTGTTGTCTTTCTGCGATCTTGGCCTCTGTTGCCCAGTAAAATACACTTGAGCTAGAAAGTGATTGGTTAACCTTTTTAACTCCTAATATGACTTCATGAGTACGGGTTAATTCATAGTAGCAGCTATTCTAATATCTGTCTTCGTTGACGTAGCAATGAACTTGCTTTTAAAAAAAAAATAAGAGAGAAAAGTTCCTAATTATGAAGGCAAGGACACTTTGGAATATCGCTTTAGAAACTACTCTTACACAGATGAACACTGAAAACTACATCAGTATTGACAAAACGTTTCACCAAATAAAAGTGACAGTGATTTAAATAATTTCTTCTGTTAGATGTAATAATGTTTAATATTTATGAAATGAATTGTATTATGCATATGCAAATACTGTATATAAGTTTTTGCAAAACTAAGCAAGATATACTTACATAGTCCTATCTCCTAATTTGTCATATAGTTCTGAACTGTAGAACTTTAAAAAGCAAAAAATAAAACCATTGAATTTCAGAAATTGTTTCTTCTTGGTAATATATATCTCTTTAAGATTTGTGGGTGTTTATGAATCCACTGAATTAAGTTATGCAAGCTTTTCTGCATTACCTGCATTCTATGGAGCCATTTATATGAGCAGAGATTTTACTAAAGTATCCAATTTTATAGTTTTAAATCCCCCTGATGTAAATTACAGATACACTTTCTGGAGTAAAAAGCAGAAATACTGAATCTCTATTTTAAATTCTTCATGTATGATTTTAAGTTAACTTTTACCAGATCTACATGCATATGAGCTTTATTTGAAGAATGGAAGATGTTTTTACAGCAATTTTATTTTAAAAGAGAATGACATTGTTTGGTTTGCACAGATATCACCAAATTATTTAAAGTGCTTAGTTAAGATCTAATTGCATACTTTGGTTTTTCTTGACACAGTACCTTCTCTAACAGCAAATCTATGAAGTGACTAACTACTGCACCCTTGTGGATATTTTGTGTTGTTTGCACAGTAGGGATTAAAATATTGTGTTAAATCTGTTTAAATGTCTTAGGATATTTTAAAAATAAATTTTGCAGAATTTATAGTGAAAGTTTCTTGAGTGGTTTTCTTCATTTTTTCAAAAAAAAAATATTCTACTGAAAAGATTCCCAGTTAGACATTAATACTGGAGAAGGCACAGATAGACCTCATTTAACAGCTGTCCTAGTTAGCAACCATTTGAAGTTATGACAGCACTGAGAAAGTAACTTTGCAACCAGTCCTCACATGTATTACTATGCAATCATGTAGTTCCATTTGCATGATTCACAGCTGGCTTCCAAGAAGCAGAATCAATGGAGAATCTGGCAGTAAAATCACAAATCACTTAACCACCATAGGTAATTTGCTTAATAATTGCAGAAGTGAAGTTGTAAATCCATCACAGTCATGTGATGTCTCACTTAACTGCATTGCTTATCGACAGAGTTGCTGATTCTAATTGTTGTTGTTAAGCAAGGACTACCAATCGCTTCCAATTTTTAAAGACTTGCTATCTCAATTGAACTAGAAAGATGACAATTTATATAATGTGATTTCAATATGGTGCCATTCATACTTTACCTCCATGATCAAGTTTTAATAACTTCCTGAAATAAAAAGAGATTCTGTGCCACAAAAGGTCCAATGAGAGTCATTGTTAAATAATCTTCCCAATGATTTTACAAAAAAAAAAAACCCTGTTGTATTTAATGTTAGATTTTTACTGATGGATTTTTCTTGTTTTTCTTTTTTATCCTAAAACTACTTTTAAGAATCAAGATGGAAAACAGTGAAGAACCTCAAAAAAAAGTTTTTAAGGCCCGTAAAACCATGCGAGCAAGTGACAGACAACAGCTTGAAAGTGTATATAAAGTAAAAGAAGATCTTTTGAAGACTGCTGATCTGAAACTGCTAAATGGAAAACATGAAAATGGGGATTCAGATATCAGTTCTCCTTTATTAAATTCTGACTGCATTGAGGAAAGAGAGGTGAATGGCCTAGATGATGCATGTCTTGATCCTGAAGACAATAAAATAGAATCTGATGAAATCACTGATGTCATAAGTCCAGATAACAAGGACCAGCATAGTGACTTAACATCAAAATTTGAAACACTATCTCCTGAAGACATTGTTTCTGAGCAACATCATGAAAATAGGAGCCCACTTTTGAGTCCTGGGTCTGAAAGTCAAGTACTGGAATGTAATAAAGATAATGACATCCAGGAAGAGATCACTATAAAAGAGGACCTAAATTGTAAAGATCTTTGTGTAGCTGATATTTCAGATCAGAAATCCTCATCAAGTCATTCTGAAGAAGAAAGTAACATTAATGACCAAATGGTAGAACCAGCAGAAACAAATGATTTGGCGATTACTCCTGAGCTCTCTATAGAGGAAAAAAATAATGCAGAGGAAGCTGTTGTAAAAGAGAACGTTGATGAGGAAGCAATATCTAGTAGTTTGAATACAGCTGAAGGTTCAAAAAATGAAATCAAATCTGCAGATGTTGTAGAAACTATAGCTCAAAAAACTGTAGAAGAACTACCATCTGAGAATATGTCGGGAAATGCAGCTAGAATGGAAACAGATGAAATCATTCCGATTTTAGAAAAGCTGGCCCCAGCAAATGCATTAAATTGTTTCTCTCAACCTATCTTGCTTCCTGTAGAGACTCCTAGCTTATGTTCAGAAGAAAAGGTAGCAAATTCTTTAAATTCTCCATCTAAACATGAAAGCAATGAAAGTTTGCCCAAAGAAGCTTTCTTAGTTCTTTCTGATGAAGAAGAAGTTTGTTGTGACAAAGAAGCTGTAGTATTAATGCCAAACCATGAAAAACCTCCAGGTGAGTGGCATCTCCCCCCCCCCCC
>BHFT01024287.1:0-22718 GCA_004320025.1 Laticauda laticaudata | reverse complement strand
CCCCCCCCCCCCCATTTTAAATGATCATTTGAAACAACTTAATATTGGAACTTAAATGCGGTAAAATAATTGCCTTATCTGTGAAATAATAAATTTAGTTAAATGTAGAACAAGCATTAATTGTATCCAGTGTTTTTAAGTCACAATATCAATATCATTTTGCTGTTTAAAAATTCAAACATAAAAATAATACTGTACAATAACCATAAAATAGTAAACTACTCAAGCTTTCAAAGCCTTTTCATTAATAACAACAACCATCAAACAACAACATCTGCCTATCCTAAGTCCTTGGGAAGAACTCAGATGGATAAAAATGCCAAATTGAGTGTAAATATCTTGCAGACTGCGACCAACTATACTATTTTTTTAAAATTCATGTGCCACCCAACTCCCAGCAAGTGTAGAATATCAAATCAAATAGACCATATCTACAACAAATGCAGCAAAAACTATTTTAGAGGCATTTTATGCTGTTAATATCTACTTGTGCTTCATTGAATTTTATTTTTTACATTTATAATATATTCAAACTAGATTTAATTTTGTTGCTGTGTAAAAGTTCAAACTGCATTAGTAGAATATTTGAATCAGTTGATATTAACTGGCTCAATTTTTACTTATTTTTCTATTTCGCTTATGAATCTTTTGATATTGAAATTTGATTTTCAGGGTTGATTCTCAGCAGTGATATTCTCTTTGTAATAAAAATACTAATGTTTGATTTTATTTCAAAAACAGTTTGGTTTGTGAGAGTTGAAATAACAATTGAAAATAAAATATCAGGGTTGAAAACTTCCTCACAGATACCTTTGTTATGCTGTAACATGTAACTTCGTTACATGTCATTTATTAAAGCATTAAATTCTGTTGAGTAGGATTGAATTCTGAAGAAAATTTTGTCAAAAACAATAAAGTGCTACCTTCTGGAGCCATGTGAATAGTACTCAAACCACTACAAAATAATTTCCAAAATTCTTAAAGGCAACAGAAAAGAATTAGTTTATCAGTATTTCAAATATGTCTGAAAGATTTAGAAACTAATTTTTTGTGCAATTCTAAAATAAAAAATTGCTCAAATTGATAATTCTATTTTACTTGACATTTACTGATATATAGTGCCTTTGTCTCTTTTTGAGATGTGCATTGTATTTAAAATTTAAATTATGGAGCAATAGAATAAATATCAAACCTTAACTCTGAAAAGCTATATTAGATTAAAACAAACTGGTCCAAAATATAAATGAAAATACATTTTTAAATCAAAAAATTACTTTAATAATGTTGATCACTGTTTCTTTAAATATTGTTTCCTATTAAGATTATTATCTACTATCTTGAATAATTTATATTCTGGTTCTAAGATGTAAGGTTCTTAGAGCAAATACATGGTGCATATGCCCTTTCTGACATTTATGTGGAGTTCGCAGCAGATGTTATTTCTTTGCGCCATAGGAAGAAAAATCTGCCACCATCTAGGATTGAACTCTCAATCTTCTGAGTGGGAAGCGAGCATCTTCACCATTATGTTACCACACTGCTCACACTGCTGTGTATTCTATATATTCAGCCTATACATAAGAGTACATATTGAAGGAAGTTGGATTAGAAAATAATTAAGGGTTTAAAATTGGAAGAAGAAATGTAACCTGCACTATGCTAATGACGGTAGTTTGATAGCTAGAAATGCAAATATCTAAACTCTAGTAAAAGAGCAGAATGAAAAAAAAAATGGGGTAGGATGAAATGTAAAGACCTAACGGCAGTAGGTACAGCAAGCAAATCTAAGCAATCTTAAAATTGATAATAAAGATACTGAAGTGGATGGTGTGCATAGTACAGTCACACAGGTGAATGCATATTGGGTATCTACAGAAAGGCATAAATAGTTTATTCCATGAACTGCACTTGGGTGCCAGTTTGCTTCCAGATCTAATTCTAGGGTACATTTTGTGGATATCTTATGTAGAGCATGTTACAATAATCCAATCAGGAGATCACCAAGGCATAAGTAACTAAGCAGAGAGCCGCCTTTTCTGGGAAAGGATGTAACTGGTGCACAATGGGAATTGGGCAAAGGTATTCCTGACCACACCTGCTACCTGCTTTTCAATCAGGTCCTGTGAGTCTAAGAGGTCCTTCACCAGGTTTGTAAGCAGTAGTGCAACCGCATCTAAGACCCAAGATGAAAACTGGATACAGGGCACCCACCCACAGCCACTCCATGTTATCAGGGTTCAGTTGTTGTCTGTTGCTCCCCATTCAGATCCCTGTAGTTTCTAGGCACCGCAAAAGGACAACCACTGCATCACTCACTTCACCTAGGACAGAGATAATATTACCGCTACATTGGTGATACCTCATCTTATGGCGATGGATGATTTCACCCAGAGGTTTCATGTAGCTGTTAAAAAGGAGTGGAGGGAGCACTGAGCCCTGCTGTACCCAACAAGGGAAGGGCCATGAACTGGATCTCTCACTCTATTAATGCCAATTGGAATTGGCCTCTGAAGAAAGAGGAGAACCAGCCCCACCCACCCCAAGATCACCCCTAAAGGATGCCATAGTCAAGCAAGGAGATCAAAGATGGACACACAACCTCCCTTTCACTCCTACCAGATATCATCCATGAGTGCAACCAATGCAGTTTCGGCCCCATATCAGAGCCTGAAATCTGACTGAAAAGAGTCCAGATAATGCTTTTTCTCCAGGGTCCTCTTGAGGTCATACCACCTTCTCAAGTGCTTTTCCTAAAAAGTAAAAGTTGAAGATTACACGAAAATTGTCCAGCACAGTTGAGTTCAGTGACGGCTTCTTGATCTAGGAGGCATAGCAGTGACTCCTTAAAAAGGGCTGGATACACTCCCTCCAACAAGGATTAAGTCACCCACCCACATGACACCCACTGGATAGCCTTAACCAGCCAGAAGGGTCATGGATCTAATATGCAGGTGGTAGTTGTTGCACCCTACAGGACCCTGCCCACTTCCTCAAGTTGAACAGTTCCCATAAAGCTGGATATGTGTGTTCCTTTGGCATCTACATAGGACTTACACCATTCTTGGATCCAACTATGAACAAATCCAAGTGATTTTATCCACTAATGCCTCAGAAATTCCTCCGCGTGGCTCTGGAGATGGATCTCTGAGGCACCCTATCCAAGGAGGATTCTGGTGACCCTAAGCATGGCTGCTGGGCAGCATTTTGTAGATGCAGTAAGAGCAGAGAGGTATCAATGCTTTGCAACTCTTACTGGCATTACGTAAACCTTCATAGCAATTTTAGCTCATGTTTGGTCAAGTTCGTTCTTTGTTTTCCTCCAGCAGTGCTTCAGGCATCTTTTTTTGACTCTCTTAGGTCCATTGTGAAGCATAGGGAGTAACATGAGTGATCAGACCAGAGAGACTATATAAGAGCAATCCTGTCTAGGGCTCCAGCCGACTCCCTATTCTAGGCAACCACTAGGATCTCAACAGGACCCTGTAGCAGCAGTTATTTCTCTCAGCTCCCTTTGAAATCCATTTGGGACTATCATTTGCCAGGTGTGGACTAATGTGTTCACTGGGTATGAATGGGTTCAGCCTCCCTGCAGAGAGAAATAGTACAAGAGAACCTTAGTCATGGGGTATGATATGACCATGAGAGAGTGGTTAAACAAGCTCTTCCCTTACGTCACATGGCCACTGCTCTGACAAGAAAACAAAATCCTGAGTCAGGCCAAGAATGACTGGGACCAGGTCCAAGGCTATTGTAGAGACCATGAACACCTGAGCTGCTTTGGAGGCCTGAGCCAGGGATGGCAAAATAGGGTCCCCCAGAATTATAAGGGGTGTGCGATGAGAGGAGTCCATGGCCCAGTGATTAAGATGTTGGACTTGTTGGTTGTAAAGTTGTCAGCCAGGTTCAAGAACCAAGCGCCATCGCTGGGATGAGTTATCCGAGCTCCTATCACTTAGTTCGAAAGAATGTAAATGCAAATAGATAGATACCACTTTGATGGGAAGGTAACAATGTTACGTACACCTCAGCATATAGACATGCTGGCCACATTACCACAAAAGTGTCTTCAGATAATGCTGACTCCCTAAACTAAGAAAGGGAGATGAGCACTACTCTCTAGAGTCAGATACAACTAGATCGGGGAAACCTTTACCTAAAATCATAAGTCGGGAATTCTATAGAGAGCCCTGAAATAGCCTTCAGTAACTCAAGCAGGGAATTTGCTGGGTAGCAGAGAATCTGGTACCATAGCAACAATCCCAATTGCTCCCATGAACTAATTTCAGGAACAGGATCTTGCAACTGACAACTTTTGCAAATTAGCAATTTCTGTATAGCATCTGTTTTGCTGTGAGGATCTTGGCTGGAAATCACTAAACCATGTCAATGAAGTGAGAGTTTTTAACTTTACATGAATGAGAATCGAAAACAGCATTTTATTTTGTCAGTTACTTCTTATTGCAGCACACTTATTTTTATTACAAATTTATCCAAGTCAGTTCCTGCATGATCAAGTTTCTTTTTAAAACTGTAGACAGAATTGCCAGAGAAGAGGAGACCTGAAATCATTGATAGCCTCACATTTCAATGAATGAAGACATTCATTCAATTTCACAGCTACTAAAATTGTTGGCTGAGTAGGGACAAAAATAGCCTGGGAAATGATTGAATCTGGGGAAAGGGTCCCTTGTCAGTCAACAGGAGTACAGATTTATTACCAGCTTATTCATTACTTGGAGCCAAGGGCACAGCATCACAAGGAAATTACTTAATAGCCAGGCATCAACATTCTACTTGACAACTAAAAGCCACACACAACCAAGCACCACCATATAAATTCTATGCATAGTGCACATATTCTGGAGAAAGAAGTTCCCTCAGGATGGGCTGCAGCACAAGTCCGAAAGCCTGGAAGGCTAAACCTCTGGTCCTGATGACCAACTCAGATTGGACCCTATATACAGTAGACAATTGCACTGAGGATAACAATGATTGTCTAGGTGGATCAATCTAGAATAAATTCTATTCGCTTGGAATTATGACACACATACCAAGAGAAATGGAACTGCTAAGCAATTTTGCCTGTTTTGCTTAGTTTAATGATAATGTAATGCCATCTGTGTTTTCTTCAAACATGAGAATTATAGCTTGAGAAACCCATCTGAAAGTTGTAACGAGAAAAGATGGCCTTTTAAGGATTTGGGGAAGTATATTATCGTGGTGAAAAAGTTGGACTTTAACCCAGATTCTAATCCACCCTTAGTCACAAAGGTTCATGAGTGACCTTGTGCCTATCACTCAGCCCAATCTCTGTCAAAGAGCTGCTTTTGTAAACAGTATTATCCTACCAACGGTTGCCCACTGGTGGGCAGTGAGAAAATTTTAGTGGGTCACAGAGAAATATCACCCCCAGAGCACCCCCTCCAAAGCAATTAATCCAGGTTGCGCAGAAAGACAAGGCTGCACTGCCCACATGGCCCACAGGAACATTCCCTGCCCACTCACTCCTTACCCAGCAAACTTGCATGCTAAATTTCTGTGTTTCCTTTTTCCGACCATCTGTTCTGCTGTGCCGGGAGATTTAGATTAGCTAGGAAGCAGGAAATGGTTGGATTTCTTGTTTTCTAGCTAGTCTTTAGATCTTTGGTACAAGCGAACCTCCCTTAGTACACTGAAGGTTTACTTACAAGCAAATTCAGTGCAGACGTACGGCAAGCAAATTTGGGAGACTGAGCTAGCTGATGGCAGATAGATCACTGAATGATTCTGTGAGCAACTCAAATCTTCCTGCTTTGCCTGATTTTGGGTAAAAGTTGCTCTTTTTTTTTTATAAAAAATGCAATATTTACATACATGGTGTGTTGTGAGTTAATTTTGTGAGTTTGCAAGCAAATTTTATGTGACAGATTCAGCTAGTCAATGGCAGATTTCTGAATGAATGATTCTGTGAGTAACTCAATCTGCCTGCCTGATTTTGGGTAAAAGTTGCTCTTTTTTATAAAAAAATCAATATATAAATATTTATAATTACATGCAAGCCATGACCACCCAGTCACATGACCACCAAGCCACACCCATAAATTAGGCCACACCCACAGAACTAGTTAGTGGTCCCTGGGATCGAAAATTATGAGTTTGGTGGTCCCTGAGGTCCAAAAGATTGGTGACCCCTGATCTATACCACCTTGAGCTACTAAATGAAAGATGAAATATAAATCTAGCAAATAATGATCTAAGATTCTCCGTCATGTTTAGGCATGTTCTTTTTGATATTTATTTTGCCATCCAATTTGTTTTGATTTTTTAAAATGTTTAAATTATTTATATTTGCTTAATCTAACTGCTTCTACTTTTAGCTGAACTTTAAAACAATATTATAATACTTTATATTGTCCATATAAATACTAGCTGCTCTTGCTTGAAAGATTGGTAATATAGTAACTAATAATATAATATAGCTTATCTTGATTTTATCATACTATCAATTATTGCGGTGACTTCTTTGTTTTCTAGGTAAAACTATAGATAAGATTACAGCCTGAAATAAGTATTAGGACCTCTGTTTATACTACCATTTTTATAGGAACTGCACCAAATTTGATTCTATTCAATGATACATTTGCTGCAATATTACCTTGCATATATGGATTCCTGTTAGTTGTGACTTATTTATTGGTCAATTTCTTCAGTGTAAACATTCATAGAGCAGTTTGTACAGGTAGTCCTTGACTTACAACCTTAATTGAGCTTAAATTTATGGCTGTGTGTTGAGTTATTATGTGACCAGACTCAATTTTAAGATTGTTTTTACAATGGTTGCTATGAGAATTGTAGTGTTTAAAGTGAATTGCATAGTTATACATCTGAATCAGGATTATTTAATGTGCGTTTTTGCCAGAAAATGACAAAAAACATTGCAAAATATAATCACTTGACTAGGATGCTGTAACCTGGCATTAATGTGAATTGGTTGCCAAGTACCTGAAATAAGTTTTCATGAGGTGGGTCTAATGTGGCAGTCGTAACTTTGAGGATGGGTCACAAGTAACTTTTCAGTTTGTTCTAAATTTGGTTGGTAAATGACCAGTTGTACTACTTGTAATAAAAATATAATGAAAAGTCAAACAAACTTATATTTTAAAGGAATGGCTTAAAAAACAGTTACGGAATCCACTCTCTGAGGAGATGCATTTAGCTTCCACTCTTATTAAAAAAAATAAATACCTTTTGCTAAGTTTTTAATTATAATTGATTATGATTGTATTCATTTCCCTCAAGTATTCGAATAAACAGAAATACATAGTGTAAATTGAAACAAAAAATTAAAAAAAAAACAGAGCAATTAAAAAAGCCCCTAGTGAGAATTTTCTGTAGACAGGATATTTTAGAACAGTGGTTCACAATCTGGGTCGCACCCCTTTGGTCAAATGACCTTTTCACAGGGGTTGCCTAAAACCATCAGAAAACACATATTTTTGATGGTCTTCGGAACCGAACCATAATTTTATGGTTGGGGGTCACCACAACACGAGGAACTGTATTAAAGGGTTGCAACATTAGGAAGGTTGAGAAACCACTGTTTTAGAAGATATTCTTTCTGAAATCATTTACCTTTGCAGTTTTGGTTGAAAAGCTCTGTAGAGGAAGGTTTCTGATTTTCTTAGTGTGCAGCTAAATTGGCTATACAATTGTCACAGTGATTATGAAAAACACTATTGTTCTTGTTAAGATTGTCTTAATTTGAGTGTTTTCATCTTCCAGGGCCATAATCTTCAGCCTATCTCTGTCAGCTTAGGTAAGAAGGTAAAAAGAAACTATGTAGTACTTAATTTGCCAAGAATGCCCAAATGTTGCAACATTGAAATTGGAGACTAGGAATGAGTTAATTCCGCCTCTTCTAAATGCAGTAGTATGAGAGGGCAGTGTCTTCCATGAACTCCAGTTGAATAGCTGAAGAAAAAGAATTAAGCAGCAAGCAGAAGTGACTCATTTCAGCAACTGTGTGACTTCCCTGCAAAATAAATAAGACCAAAGAACACACCAAGGCCAAGGATGAAACAGCTTGATTTGCTGTTCACAAGGGTCAGACCAAGCATAAAGTAGTGACAGGCTCCATATAAGACTTAGCAAAGTAACAGAATGAGAAAATCCAGCAACAAGTCTATGTGTAATATATTGGGACTGAGGACCACTTGGAACAGTTCTTCCTGCATCAGACAAGGCATGCTACCAACAAGAGTAACTGTCAGTGACTGTCTAACAACCAGTCAATGTATTAGACAGCACAAACGATGGGCAGCCAGATCCAGCAAAGAGAGTACAGTAACAACCAACCTCTCCAGGCCACAAACAGCATGGATTACCTTCTGTTGCCAGAATGGCAGCAGAAAACTGAAATTCTGCTCCAACAGTCATGGGAGCTCCAGCAAATACACCTCTTAATACTGAAAAGAGTCATGAGATACACAGAGTCCACTTCCTTATTGAGTTTAGATGGGGATCAGTTTTTGGGTGAAAACATGCAAACCTTGCCTCCCTTTAAGGATTTAATGCTAACACATTCTGAGATATGCTTTGTAAGTCAACAAATCACTCTACTTGGAATTGTATCCTAGCAACCCAATGGCTATTGTTTGAAAGAATTACAAGGATGCTTCCTACAGGGTGTGCCATGGATGTCTGTGTTCCCTTCTGGATGTCTTAATTGAGATAATTGAGCAGATGGAGCTGGCCAAAGCTGAAACATCCCTCACATTAATGAACACTAATGTACTCTCCACTCAGAGAGATCAAGTATAATGGTTACCAATACTTGCAGTATTAATGAAATAGGAACAGCCATGATGTCCAAATTAATGGCCTTTAAAGGAGAAGAGATAGAAGTATTGTTGAAGGAAGAACGGACACATGAAATATTACTGGTAGCTGGACTACAACTGTTTCTTCATGATTGCTACAGCTTCAGCTTTTTCTAGACAAAAACCTAAGGCAACAGATAAGCAGATTTGTTGGAGTGTTTGCAGTTTGTAGGCATATTCAGGGCTTCATGAGTAGTGGAACTGTGGGATCTATATTCAAAGATCAGAAGATTTGTTTTTGTTGATTTTGCATCCCAGCTATTCAGTTATAACTGTAGTTGTGCTGTACATTAGTTGGTTTATTTCTTGTAGTGAGCTGATTCTTTGATATTACTATATTGGCATCTTAATGCTTGTGCTAGCTATTTCTTTGGAATAAATTTCAATGTGGACAATCTTATTCAACCTATTCCCTGAATGAAATGTGGTGGCCCCTGCATCTACAGACCTGATGCTTTTTTATGCTGCATTTGTACCTTTTTTATGCTGCATTTGTAACTGAACAGTCACTAAATGAATGTAAGTCAAGCACTACCTGTAAATATCCTTTCAAATTCTTCTTAAGTACAAGTGTACTTCGTGGTTTACAGCACCATTCTGCCATCAGCTTTTTGTGTGAAGTTTGCATTCCTGGTTAATAGAAGTAAAAGCATTGTTCCTCCTTGGAATGGAACGTTGAGACACAGACCTTTGGCTGCCCCTCCTTCGCCCTCAGCCACCTACCTAAGCCCATTAACAGACAGCTTTCCATCTCTGCTGGTCCTCCCCCAGCCATTCTTCACAACCAATGGGACCCTGGCCGTTCACCCTTCATCCCTACCAATTTGCCCAGATACTGTTTGACCTGGGCCTTTGACTGCATGGGACAAATAGCCCCAGCCAATCAGGTAGCAGGCAGAAGTGCAGCTTCTGCAATTGCCTTTTGCCTAGGGTACCCACACAAAAGGCAAGGCTGGTGCGGTTTCCATGATTGCAAGGGCCGCCCGGCTTTGGGATAACCAAACTGTTCTTGTGTTATTTGCGTAGCCCTCTGTGCCTTCTTTGGACTGCCTTTTTTTTTAGTTCAACCCTTCTTTATTGTATCTAGCACTTACCAAAGCTGCCTCCCATACAGTAGCTCTAAATGGCTGAATTCTGTAGAAGATTGGGGTGTACGTGAACTTCAGATATGAAAGCAAATATCCTCGTACTTGAGATTTTGAAACTTATTCCTTCAGCATTTTAGTATCTGGTTGAGCCATACTGGGATGATTGGGATTGGTCCTCCTCCGCTACAAAGTTACGCCACATATTTGAAATGGACAAATTTAGATTTATTGATGTCCAGCTGCTTGGCTCCTTTTCTAGAGCAGGGTGAAAACTTGATGGTGAAAAATAATTTGAGTTGAGATCATGGCTACTCTGTATTTGATGTATATGGTTCAATGATTGCTTTGGCCTGATCACATTTCATGCATGACTTGGAGAGAGGCCTAGGGGTGAGATTGTAGTTGCCATTGCCTGTTTCCATGTGGATTGAAAATCATTGTTTATAGTTAATGTGACATGGTCAAAGGGAAACAAATAGTCTGAGTCAACAGTTGAGTATGGTCACCTACACTTTAGCCTCCACTTTGATGAAGCCTGCTGTGGTAGCAGGATGACAATTTGTGACTTGAATGGCTCATCATAGAAATTTGGATTGTACAAGATCTCATGTCACAAAATTGGAAAAGGGCTAGAAGCAGTGGTGGGATTCAGATGGTTCGAACTGGTTAACTTTTTGTGCAATTCAGCAAACCGGCTGATCCTACAACTGGCTGATCTGGCCCCTTCCCTCTCAGTCATACCCCACGTGGCCTGAGAAGGTAAGGCAGGGTAGGGAGACTCACTCGGGGATGGAAATCTCTGCCATAGAGTGGGACAGCCGAAGTGGCTTTGGCCAGAGCCTTAGTGTGGGAGCAAAGCGCCCCTGTACTTGCCTCTGCACAGCAACAGCATTCTGCCTTCATTGTGGTGCATTTGCACTCAAGGCAGCCTTTGCCTATTACCGTTTTGAGTTTGGAGCTGTAAGCTGTGTATGGGCAGCAATTGCATTGGAGAGAAGTGGACGGGTCTGATTCTCCAGTGCCTCATCTCTTGCTGGGTCTCGCTGTCCAATAGTCGGGTTTTTTAAAAGACTTTTGCAGCAGGAAAAAGCAGGCGACTACTTCTGGCCTTTGTTGGTACACCTGGGCATGCCTCAGTTGCTCAGGGAGATATGCGATCTCCTGCTCAAGACACTGGCCTGCCATGTTCGCTGCCATTGCCTCATGGTCTGCTCACTGACCCAGCCCAGCTGCCGCCTCATGGCCTGCCCATTGACCCAATCTGTGCCATTATCACCGCTGCTGTTCCCACCTTATGGCCAAAGTGGCCTGCCCACTGCTCTCACAGCGCCTTGTGCAGACCGTGAAATTTAGTGTGCTTCACAATGTGGGGAGACAGAGTCCCCTCTTCCTGTAGCCCATTACGACATGAAGCCACAATGCGACCCTGGCCCACTTACCCTTGGCAACAGCGATGGCATCAGCCACAACCAGGTCAGGTCAGCAGGCAGACCATGTGGCAGTGAACATGGCAGGCCAGTGTCTCGGGGCGGAGAGCAGGTTGCACATTTTCCTGAGTGACTGAAGCATGCCTAGCTGCACCAACAAATGCCGGAAGTAGCTGTCCACCATTACCTACTGAAAAAATCTTTTTAAAAACCCTGTTGGGCAGTGAGACCCAGCAAGAGATGAGGCGCCAGAGAATCAGGCTTGACCATCTCACCTCTCTCTGCCGCAGTGCTTTCCAGATGTGGCTGACAGCTCCGAGCTTGAAGTGGCAGGAGATGAGGGCTGCCTTGAGTGCAAATGTAACGCGATGAAAGTGGAATGCTGTTGCTGTGCAAAGGCAAATACAGGGCACTTTACACCTGCACTAAAGCTCCGGTCATCGCTGCTTCGGCCACCTGCACCAGAGTGATGTTGAGTTGGCCATGCCCATTTAGCCAACACACACACACACACACACACACACAAAAACCATGCCTACCCAGCTGGTAATGAGGGAGAACCAGTTTGAATTACTTGAATCACATCATTGGCCAGAAGGCACTATTGGCTTGCCTTCTAATAATTGTACAGGTATACAGCATTAGAAGATGTGGTATTTTAAATGCGCATTAAGATATTTTTTCTGAGATTCAATTTATTGTATATATGTTTATAAATAATAATCTTGGGTACAGTGACTTTGCCTATAAATATAAAAAACAATTGGTTTTTCTCACAGAAGACAGAGAAGAAAAAAAAGAACTGAATCACATAGAAGAAAAGGAGCCCAACAAGGAAGAGGAGAAACCTCCAGAAAAATGTACGTATAGCAAAAATAAGAAATTCATACTGCTTGCAGGAATTATGTTGCTGTATTTTTGTATGTTGGCTATAGTTCAAAATGGTTTATGTGTGTGTGTACTCTATTAACAATGACTAAATGAATTCATTTGCTTCTTCCTCATTTCCTTCCCCTATGCTACCTTCAAATCATGTTTTATAATTCTATATGTTTTGAAGCATTAGGATTCTATGTTAAAATCGCTACTTTATTTTTGGGTAGTCCTATTTTTTATTTTTTCTACTGATAGCCATCCTGTCACTTGAATTATCTATTATGTGAAATTTCATGGTTGCATACAATATGCTTAAAATGCAAAAAAAATACATCATCAATGTGTTAAAGGTTTTTCATAGGATTGAGCTGCCATTTGTTGTGTCAAATATTAAAATTATTAGGAAAGCACATTTATTTTCAAGTTCACTTTAGTTCTCAAATTATTTAGCTGCCTTACCACTACTGAATCCCTCAATCATGCTAAATCTTGTACCAGAGTACTGTACGTGCATGTATATGATTCAGGATTGGCAACAAATATTTAGCATATATCATATATGGATTACCAATATATATTAATATATTAATATTTCATCTGGATTAACAAAACACAATAAATGTAATTATTTAAAAAGATCCATGTTCAGTTACCATCTAACCAGTGAAATGCATTATTGTTTATTTTTAAAAAGTCAGATACTGGACCAGTGTATGTCCTCAGCTTACAGTTGGTCACAGTGTGATCTACAGTTGTGATGTGGGACCCCACAGTCACAATGAGGGGGGGAAACTATGCTCCAGGTATTCAGAGAGTCATGGTAGACGCCATGTGAGAGATACAAATCCTATTCAGGATTGTCAGTTATTGACATGGCAGTTCATGGCACCTTTTGTGGGGTCATTTATTTGCGTTCTTAAATCTGGGTGTTCAGCAACCCATTTGGCTTTCCATTGGGAATTGTTATGCAAGTGCCAGTGGAGGCTTCCTGGATTTGAGTCTTACAGCTGATAAATGAGGAAGATAAATGAGGAAGGTCAGAATGCACTGGTAGGAATGAGTTATTCATACTTTTTTCTGTATTCTTTCACTAGTGCATTTTGCCTACATAAAGCTGGCAGTGCTATATAGCTCAGAGCAAATGGAACTACATATGCAACAAATAACAAAATGAATAAATAATGGGGTCATAATGAAATGAAATGAAATGAAATGAAATACATACATGCAGATAAACACTTAAATGAGAGAATTGTTCCAGTAGATTTTCCAGTCCTATTTGGAGACTTTCCTAGATGCAAAATGGGTGTTCTGCCACTGACTTATTTCATCTACAAGATGCTACCAGATTTTCTTGCTAGTGAACCAAAGAGGTCACGTCTTGCCACCAGTTTGCTCAATGTGATGGAATAATTGCGACTATTTTCAAAGTTGCTATCTTAATTTTTGTAAGCATATATTTTAAAAATTAATCTCATATATTGCACACTCATGGTTGAGAATTATTGATTTTTAAGAATTTATTATGAACAGAGAAAAATATACATCGTTTCCCACTGAGTTTTTAATGGAGCATCGCACCCTTTTTAAAATTCCTTTTTCTCAAATTTTGGTGAAGCTGAATTTCTTGAGGGTTTTTTGTTGAGAGAATCATGGTCTTGAAAAGGTCAACTAAGAAGTCTTTATAAAAAAATCAAAATAAATTTTAGGTGAGGCATCGAGAAGAAAGCGTTCTAAATCAGAGGATATGGATAGTATTCATTCTAAACGCCGAAGATATCTGGGAGATTTTGAAGCAGAATTTGAAGTAAAAATTACAACCAAAGGAGATGTTCATCAGAAACTTGAAAAGGTAAATATGACATTCTTGATTTGTGCATTGTAAGTAATTTGCCTTTTAATTTAAAATATTTTCTGTTTGTCCCAACTATATTAAAATTTTAAAATCCTTAATCTTGAAAATAAATGTTTGGCAGGATTATGCTTTTATAAAGAAGAAAACTATTTAGGAAATGCTTACTTTCCATTGTTCTTGCCTAAGCTGTATTTCTTTAACTTATTGGCTGAATAACAAACCCATTATTTCCTTTTTACCCATGAGATCTGAGCTTTTTGTTGTTTCCAGCCTGCGGTAGTGGTGTGAAAGGCTATGGCAGAAGTGGAGTGGCCATCCACAACCGTCCCAATTTTTCAGGTGTTCCTTGGGAAAATTAATAGCAATAGCACTTAGACTTATATACCACTCCACAATGCTTTTCAACATCATCTGAGTAGTTTACAATGTCAACATATTCCCCACAACAATCTGGGTCTTCATTTTAGCGACTTTAAAACAATGGAACATTGAGTCAACCTCAAGCACATCAGGATCAAACTTCAGACTGTGGTCAGAGTTAGTCTGCAATACTGCATTCTAACCACTATGCCACCAGGATATACCTAATTGATTAATTAAAAATTAATTACCCATCCCTAATCGAGATTAAAGAAGGTATAGTTTTGACTGGGCTAACCAAAGCTTGTTTATTAAGGGATTAGAGTAAATTTCATGTATTCCAGAAAACCAAAACCAGGCCTCATTTAATCATCAGAACTCTCCATTGTTGAAATTTAGTCCAGAGCAAGCACTTTTCCACACTGCTGCTGTTGTTACCTGAGCAAGGAATTCTGAATTGCTGCTGCTACCATGTTACCAAAGAGTGTACAAGAGAGGTGGTGCTTCAGAGACAGAACCACACCATCAAAAAGAAGATCAACATCAGTAGTATAAATTCTTATGTGCTGTTGTCCCTGTTGCTGCATTAGCAGCTATGACCTACCGCCACATATATGGTCTGACTCGATCCCATTCATTTGCAGGCCACCAGGCAACTCCACTTTCCTAGTCTTTCAGAAGGTTATTCTCAAGATTTTTGTGCTGTACCAGTTCTGAGAACAGCTGTTGCCACCATGCCACCCTCCAGCTCCAAGTAAACCTAATGATCTCCTAGTTCAACAACAAACCTCCGCAACCCACACTGACCCAACAAATTCTGCATGCAAGCCCTAAATTAACACATTCATATCGAGAACCACGTACCATGTTTCTTAGAAAATAAGGCAAGGGACATATTTTCTTTTTACCCCTGAAAAAATGACTCACCTGACCCCCAAGCTTCTTCTTTCGTGGCCAGAAAGAGTGCCGCACCTGGACCCANTTCTTTCGTGGCCAGAAAGAGTGCCGCACCTGGACCCACTGAAGCTCTGGAGGGCTGGCGGTGATGTACTCTTTCTCACATACACAAAGACACACAAGCAGGTCCTTCACACATCCCCAACTCCTCCAAGGCTACATTCCTTCACTATGAGAGAGAGAGAGGAGAGAGGGAAAGAGAGAGAGAGAGATGGTATCCTGCAATCCCAAATCAAGATTGATTGATCAGTAGGAAAATGCGGGTGGGGGATTTTCCTGCAGATTGTTTTGGGATTTTCCCAGGGTCTCTTGCTTCTGTTTTTGACTGCATGCAAGGAAAGCAGTAGCCTTTCCCTCCCCCAAAGTCTGTGCAAGAAATGAATTTTTGGGACCCTACAATTCATCCTGCTCCAAGAGGCTGCACTGGCATGACAAGTCTCACAAAGACTCATTTCTGGCGGAAATTTTTGGGGTGAGTCATGTTTTATGAGAAACCTGGTAGCTGACCTTGGAGAAGAAATATAAAGACTTTTAGCAAAGTTTCATTCAAGGCCAGGAAGACAAGATAGCAGAATAGAGATTAAGATTGTCCCATTTTGATTCTCTTTGGTGTAGGACAAGGATCAGCAACCTGCGGCTCTGCAGCCGTATGTGGCTCTTTCATCCCTCTGCTGTGACTCCATCACTGGTTGACTCCACAATTGATAGGGCTTTTGGAAAGGTAGAGGAAAAAGGACACCATACTAGGAGACATTATGGTGGGGGAACTGGACTTCCAGTCAGATCCAGAATTGAATGGGGGGCTTCTTTCTGGTTTGGACCTTTGTGGCTCTTTGAGTATTTAAGATTGTCAACATTGAAAAGAAATTACAGTCTATCTAAACAGATTCCTTTTAAATTAGAATATAAGAGATTTGCTAGAATTGATTACAAGGGAATTAGAAATGGACATGGATAAAAATAAGAATTTTGAAAGAAGAACAAGGGACCGGAGAAGAAAACAAAAGTAAGAATTTTAGGTGTGGAACGTAAGGTTTTCTGGGAGAAGGAAGAAAAAATGCAAAAATTATCTTACTTGATTATGATTAAATAATGGGCTACTGTCTCTGGTGATTTTTAATAGTTATTTTGATGATAGTTTTCTTCAGGGAAATGTTCTGTTTGGTATAATGGATTGGTTTGCAATAGCTGTTATTACTTTAACATAAAATAAGGGGATACTACCTCTAATAATGCTTCATAATTCTTAATTTTTTTAGTAATGTTTACTTGTTAATTGGAATTAGATTTTAATGATTAAAGATAAGGATTTGGGAATTAGGTTTTAAATAGTGGAATTATATATTCATGTTATGTATTTCTGTTAACTTTTACTGGATCTCTGTTGATTAATTAGATTTGCTGAGGATTTAGAAAGAGGTTTACAGGTAACATAACAATTCGTTTAGCGAATGTTCAAAGTTTACAATAGCTCTGAAAAAAGTGACATGACCATTTTTCACATGATCATTGCAGTATCCCTGTGGCCACATGATCAAAATTTAGATGCTTGCCTACTGGCATGCATTTATGATGGTTGCTGTATTCTGGATCATGTGATCACCTTTTGCACCCTTCTGACAAAGTCAGTGGGAAAGCTATTCACTTAATCATGTTACTAACTTAAGAACTGCAGTGATTCACTTAACAATTGGGGCAAGAAATGTTTGTAAAATGAAGCAAAGCTCACTTAGCTGTCTTTGTTTAGCAACAGAAATTTTGGGCTCAATTGTAGTTGAAAGAAAATGGTATGCAAAAGAGAAAGAAGTTGTTTTTGTTTGGTTATATTTTAAGAAACAGTGATAAGTTGTTAATGTTGAATGTACTTGCTGGCCATGAAGAAGTTTCTTTTTTTCTTTTCTTTCTTTTTTTGTAGACAATTTTTTTCTCTGCACTTTTAACGTATTTTCTTTTTTTATGTATTTTTGTGTTTGGCTTTTATAGCTGTTTTATCTGTTTAATATAATCCTTAATAAATTATTAAAAATATGTGTATATAAATGAAAATAGGCATAATCTTGTTTTATTCGTACATGTGTGAAATTAACATTATATGATGAAAAGTGTCATGCTACCTTTTTAGGTGTCTAATGCCATAGCTTCAGAGCAAAGAAGGAAAGGCATTTAGATTTTTAGAAGATACATTGACTATCCTTTATTTATGAGAAGAATATATATAATATATAATATATATATATATATATAGGTATATATATATATATATATATATATGCATGATATGCGCTGTTTAGCTTCCTTTGGGTATTATCCCACGTCATTGGTATGCTGTTAAAGTTGTAACAACGTTTCAGCAGAATCTCATTCTGCCATCATTAGGCTTCTGCTTCAGCCTGATGATGGCTAGATGAGATCGTGCTGGAGAGACGGGTTCTTACAACTTTAACAGCACTACAAATGACGTGGGATCAATACCGAAGCGAACTAAACAGCACACATGTAATACCCGCGAAAAGCTTAAAGAAAAAACATATATATGTGTGTATGTTTGCTGTGGTGTGTGTTTTTATATATGCAAAGTGTTGTTAAACAGAGTTATGATGGTTCAATGTTCAGGTTATTTGTTTCATTGATGGTTTGAAGGGAGCAGTATTTTTTCACAGATAAGATGTGTATCTTCAATTTTTATTAAAGCCAATATGGAAAATACAACCATGGTCGCGACAGAAATTTACACTTTAGCTATTTTAAATTCAACTAGTCTTTATAAGCAAGAACTTGCAATCTAAATTCTTCCATTAAGAGTAATTTATCTAGGCCTGGATCAGTACCATGACAACGGCGAATCAGTCAAACAAATAAATCTTTAACGTTTGCTGATTCTTCCACTTAAGCAAGTCTAATTAAGTCGAGGTGTGAATTGAAAATATGAATATCAACAATCAATGCAAATGTATCAAGAATTTGTTTTTCGTAGATAAACTATATACACTGCCTAAAAAAAAATAAAAGGAACACAAAAATAAGACATCCTAGATCTGAATGAATGAAATATTCTGCATTAAATACTTTGTTCATTACATAGTTAGAATGTGCTGAAGCAACAAATCACACAAAAATTATCAATTGTGATATGCAAATCTGAGCAAGCATGAGATCCTGGATTGGAGTTACACTTAAAAAATTAACAGTGGCAAAAAAACACTACAGGACGCTGATCCAACATTGATTAATGTCCTTTAAAAACAAGTCAAAATGAGGCTCAGTAGTGCGGTACGCAAATTGTGTGGCCTCCATGGTGCCTATATGACCTCCCTACAATGCTCTGCGGCATGCGCCTCACCTGATGAGGGTTGGTGGATGTTCTCCTTCGGGATGTCCTCCTAACACACCTGGTGCGTAAAGGCATCCCCCAAATTCCTGGACAGGTCTGTGGTGCCAACATCAGGCTGTTGGTGGATGAGAGCAGGACAATGATGTCCCAGATGTGCTTCAGTTGTGATTCAGGTCAGGAACGGGCCGCCCAGTCCATAGTATCAATAGCCTTGCAAGAACTGCTGACACACTCCAGCCAACAGGTGTGGAAGGTCTGCGCAGTTGTCATGCATTAGGAGAAACCCAGGGCCAAAACCCCGCACCAGCATATGGTCTCACAAGGGTTCTGAGGATCTTCATCTCAGTACCGAATGGCAGTCAGACTACCCTCTGGCGAGCACATGGCCAGGGCTCTGTGGCCCCCTAACAGAAATGCAACCACCACACCATTACTGACCCACTGTCAACCAGTTGCATGCTGGGAGGAGTTGCAGACAGCTAGAATGTTCTCCACAGGTATCTCCAGACCCTGTCAACATCTGTCACATGTGCCTCATGTGAACCTGGCTTTCACTCTGGTGAAGGAGCCCCACAGGGAGTGCAAAATGTGTGAATTTGACCAGTCTTGCGTGTTCTCTAGCAAATGCCAAACATCCCTGCATGGTGTTGGGCCTGAAAGCACAACCCCCACCTGTGGACGTTGGACCCTCTAACCACCCTCATGAAGTTTCTTTTTCTGACTGAGCAGCTGCATTGCACAAGTAGTGGCGCGTACTGGGAGGTCATTTTGCAGGGCTTACTGGCAGTGCTCCTCCTGTTCCCTCCTTGGTCACAAAGACGGAGCGGTGAGCGGTCCTTCGATGCTGACGGTCTGTTGCCCCTCCTATGGACCTCTTCCACATCTCCCTGATGTACTGGCCTGTCTCCTCGGTAAGCGCCTTGCATGCTCTGGACACTACGCTGACAGACATAGCAAACGATGCACTACTGAAAGCAGCTTGTGGAGGTTGTAGACTCCGGTCTCATGCAATCACTAGACGTAAACACTGCCAGGCATTTAAAAGTTGACCAAACCATCAGCCAGAAAAGCATCAGGAACTGAGAGTAGTCTGTTGGTCACCACCTGCAGAACCACTGCCTTTATTGGGGATGTACTTGCTAACTGGCCCTCTGCTTCCACCTTTGTCTATCCCATTTGCCACAACAGCATGGTTGAAAATTGATTGTTACAACTCACCGTGGACGTCCTGAAGTGGATGGTTTTGATTTCACAGAAGTGTGATTGACTTGGAGTTACATTGTGTTGTTTAAGTGTTCCCTTTATTTTTCTGAGCAGTGTATAATCACTAAGTAAAAGTGTAAATTAATTTTATTTCATTTTTTCATAAATGCTTATCGGAAACACATTTTAATGATAACATTTAAAAGAAAATTTTATCTTAACTAGCTACTTTTTCATTTATATTTTTACAGGTCATCCATCGTTTTCTAGAAGAGAAATTTAGTGCCATGGAATGTGCTTTGTTTGATAAAACTCTAGAAAATTTGAAAAGTAGAGTAGATAAAATTGAATGCAATAAGAGACACAAAACCATCATTACAGAATTACAGGTATCTATACTTATGTGACTGAGATTTTATAGAGTTATTTTTCTTCCAATGTTAAAATGCAAGACTCCTTTTAATTAAAGAATATTTTCCTCACAGAGGAAAATTTATATTTGCAGGGTTTTTGTTCCTTGTTTCAAAATTAAACCTACTGTTCATTTTATGCTAGCTGATTGCATAAGAAAAAATAATATCACATCCGCTATTTACTTTGTTACATATAAAAGTAGAATAGCTGAATAGGTTCAAGGAGATTTTTCATTAACCCTCTTTCATTCATCTCTCAAATGTGATTTGGATGATAGCTTAGCTATTCAGAAGAGATACAGGGGGATCGCTGGAAGGCTCCTTTTCTATTCAATAAGTAGAAACCTCTCATTCAAATGCCTTGCACTAAATGGAACCACAGTTGATTGTGAAGAAATGTATCACAAGAAACACTTTACTATTTAGACAGAAAAGAATATGACACATAAACATGCAATCTACAGGGGAAACTACAAAAAGAAAGGAAAAAAGTTTGCAAAATCAGCCAGGATTTTGATTGGAAAAGGTATTTTTGGAGATAATATTAAGACTATTGACAGATTTGCAAGATATTATATGGATAATATTGGTTATGCTTTTCTGACTCATTTCATTCTGATAGTCCTAATTTGGTGGCATCAACACTTGCCTGCCCCTTTCCTGATGGATTCAGCTCACTCTGTGTTGCCAGAAGTTTGGATGCCTTCACTGACTCTGTTGCAGCCTCTACTGACAGTTTGTAGGAAGTCGAGGACTACCTGCATTTCTTCATCCAGAGCAAATAGTCTCCTTTTCCATTTAGGTTAATAAAATTGCTGTGCAGGGAATAGTTAGATGGAACAGTGCTATGACAAATGCCTCTCATTGTAGCATGACTTTCTTCTGAAGTAGATTGAAGTAAAACCACATTAAAAAAAACCTTTCTAGTTTTTCTTGATGAAACCAACACTATAAAACTGAACTATATCATTAATTTATTGAGACTATATTTCATTTTTATTTTCCTTTTGAGGCTAAAATTGCAAGATTGACAAAACGTTTTGGAGCAGCTAGAGAGGACTCAAAGAAAAAACCAGAAGTAAGAACAGAAGTTTTTATTATATTGTTGATTGACTGTTAAACTCAAAACTATTATTAGTAACAATGCAATTTTTAGTATACCAGTACTTTATTCATGTGTGATCTTAGCTAAAATACTACAATGGAATGAAATGCATTCTTTTCTATAATTACAAATGTATGTGTTAACTTGGAGAAGTTAATGGATACACATAAATTTGTGGACCTGTATTTCTAAATTGAAATGAGATAAAAAATCTTTTGGGGTTTCCCAGTTGGAGTAAGATGAATGCCCTATGAAGTTTTCATTGAATGTTTAGCTGTGACTGACAGATGAGTGTGTGTGGTTGCTTGTTAATATCTACAATATTTAACTAGTACACTATAACTTCTCTACTGAGTTTTCTAGAGGGAAATTAAAGGATTAAATATTCTACCTTAAAATTTATTCTTGATTAAAATTAAGCCCTGGCTGCAAAATTACTTTCAAACATGTTAGTTTAATTTGATTTTAGCTTTTAAACCATTAGGCATATCCAGCCTGTGGTCCAAATTCAGCCCTGGACAGCTGGTAATTTGGCCTTATTTACACATTTATTTATTTGTTTGATTGATTTGCTACCTGTCTAATTTCAACGAAATTCTCAGCAGTTTACAACATTAAAAGCAATAAAAAACATAAAAGATAAAATATTTATAAAACAATAAAATGGAATTAGAAAGATAAAATTATAGTTCAAAGATGGGAAGAAAGGGAGCAAGACTCCACTTAGAGTCAAACAACCTACTCTCCAAAAAACAATTTGGTTTCACGAAAAAATTATCCTGCAATCTTCAACTCCTACACTGCAAAAACATATGGACTACTCTACTTGATCAGGGTAAAGCTATAGACACAATTTACATAGACTTCTGCAAAGTCTATGTAATAGACTTTGATTCAGTGATACATGACAAACTACTGTTAAAACTAAACTCTTACGGCATTTCCGGATCCCTTCATAAGTGGATTATTGCGTTCCTGTCAAACAGGCAACAAATAGTAAAAATAGGGAGCACTATATCAAACCCTGCTCCAGTTAACAGCGGTGTCCCCCAAGGCAGCATTCCAGAGGACCCACACTCTTTATATTCTATATAAATGACCTTTGCGATCACCTTATTTGCAGATGACGTAAAACTATTCAACACCACCGACAATGCTACTGTCTTTCAAAGTGACCTTGATTATGTGTCTGAATGGTCAAACAATTGGCAACTCCAAATCTTGACCAACAAATGCTCTGTTCTA
>BHFT01024286.1:26154-38780 GCA_004320025.1 Laticauda laticaudata | reverse complement strand
TCCGCGTCTGCTTTGCTGAGGTCCCCCGGAAGCCTAGCGGATGTGCCATCCGCTCCCATCCGCTTCCATCCGCTAGGCTTCTGCTTGGCTTCCGCTCTGCATCTGTTTTCCATCCGCCCTGCGTCCTCCCCCCGTCCGTTCCTTTCCATGTTATCTGCTCTGGTTATACAAATTTTCGCCCCTTTTGAGGACGGATAACAACGGATGGAACATTTTTCTCATCCGCTGTGTCATTTTTACAAACGTTTTGCATCCGTTGGGCAGTGTGACAGGGCCTTAAGTTAGTAAATGATTGTTAAGTAAATCTTTCTGCTTGCCAGAAAGTTGCAAAAGGTGATTATATGATCCAGGACACAGCAACTGTAATAAATATGAGTCAGTTGCCAAGCATCTAATTTTGATCACATGACCATGGCAATGCTGCCATGGTTGTAAGTGTGAAAAATGATCATAAGTCACTTTTTTCCAGTGGCTGTTGTAACTTCAAACAATCACTAAATGAACTGTTGTAAGTCAAGGAATGCCTATAAAGCTCCATCACCTAAAGGCCATGACACAGAGCCTAACAGATGCAAAAAGGACACAGTGGACGAGCAAAATGTTCCATCCGTTGTTATTCGCTCTCAAAAGGGGCAAAAATTTGCATTAAACAAGCGGATAACCATGACGCGGGGAGGACGCAGGAGATGCAAACGGCCATGCGGAACGGAAACCCAGCGATGAGCAGAATGCGCACCGCAGGCTACCGGGGGCCTCAGAGAAGTGATCGTGAAGGGTAAGCAGATGCAAATTGACGCCGAAATAAGCAAGAATGCAACAGCGAACTAATGGATGCCTGGCTTAATTGCGCATGCAGGGAGGATGCATTTGCCGTCAGGCCCCGCGATAATATAACGAGAAGCAGCTCGAAGCAAAGGTCGCATTCAGAGGAAAGACCTAATGTGCCAGACATAATCGACTGCCTTGCCTGTCCTGCAATGCATGTCTGCCTGCCAGCCTCTGCAGCCTTGCTACCCAGCCGTGCTGCCAGCCTTAGCTGCCAGCACAGTCTCGCCTGCCAGCTTGCTGCCTGGCCTTTCTGCAGCCTTGTTGCAATATCGCCTTTCCAGCTTGGTGCCTGCCTGCCTGCCAGCCTGGTGCCTGCCTTGTTCCAGCCTTCACTGCCAGCCTTGGTGCTCTGCCTGCCTGCTGCCAGCTGCCTGCCACCTTCGCCTGCAGCCTTGCTGTCTGCCTGCCCAGCCAGCCTTGGTGCCTCCTCCTCCAGCCTTTCCTGCCACCTTGGTGCCTGCCAGCCTCCCTGCCTCAGGAACCCCACAACCATGCGGAAGCACAAGCAAGCCTCACATCTGCTTGCCAGCCCTTGCAAGAGGCAGGCACCACCCCGCCCCCCTGGCCCTCACTCTGTATCTCTGGGGCTTCTCACACGGGCTCGCTCTTCGGGGCTGGGCTTCTGCTGCTATCTGACCTGCAGGAGCTGAGGACAAGCACTCACGCACAGCCACACTCCACAGACACGCTGGACCCTCCACCCCTGAGAACTGAGCGCCAAGAGGAGTCCAGAGACCATTTTCTGTTTATACTTCTAACTGTTAATAAAAGTCTATTTATGATTCAACACACTTGCTTCATTTTTTTTTTAAAAAGTCTTGTGGAAACTTTTAGAATGGTTTAAGCCTTGCATGGCTTTGGGATGATTGTAAGATAGCTGGGGGATGCGGCAGGGATACCTGTGGATGCTAACTAGCTGTGGCTATACACATAAACCTCCAGTGCAAGCATAGTGACAGGATGGCCACCTCCCACGTGCCACACTATGCCCTTTATTATCAATTAATAATTAATAATTATCCACACATTCAACATAAAACACAAACTCTTTATAAAACGCCCTTTCATGTAGGCACCAAGAATACATGGCCGAATTCATCCACTGATGATAACATGCGAAGGAAGCATTCATTAAGCCCAAATTTTTTTTTCTTTCCTTTTTTCATCCTGATCTTGCAACTCCACCGCTTCCAGCGCGGAGTTCACCAGTTTTCAGTAGGTTCGCTCTTTCTTCACTTCATGTGAGGCTCATTTGGCCTTGCACATCCTCAATGACGATAAGTTTCGCCCTTTTCCCCATTCCCAGACCCATTCCCCATTGCTTGCTGTGAGTCCAACGAGCCTGTTTGCCAAGAGGGCGGCCTGGTAGCAGTTGCGCATAGAATTTGCAGATGCAGCAACTTCCACATTTCCTCACAGGTCTCTGCGGCATGGGCATGGTAGTGAATATACCTGGAACCTTCTGCCAGATGCCAAGGCGTTCTCCACCAACCCGCCTTGCCTGGATCAGACTGTAGTTGAAGATCCTCTCTTCACAGAGTTGAGAGCTGGAGGTTGTGAGCTTATGAGGTAGTTCTGGAGAAGAAGCGTTCATCCCCCACGATAAAGGTAGGGCACATCTTACGTGTCGTTGGGCAGCGTTCTATCTGGGAAGCCCACGATGAGGTATTTGCGTTCCACCCCTCCTTGAGGTGACTGTCGTTGTATACCGGGATCTGCAACATGACCTTACTCTGACATCGTTTGTACAATGAACATTGTAGTCAGCATCGACCATGGCAAAGAGGTATGATGCTGAAAGAAGCCTTGAGTTGAAATAAGCGTGAACCCCGATTGGCTGGAGCCTTTGCAGGCCACGTGCTTTGGCCATCTTGCGTCCAACGGGTGTGGCGAAGTTCCACCTCTGAATACTACTGCTACTGCAAACTTTCTTCTTCCATCCTTCCTTCAGTGGAGGCTCTGAAGTAGCTCCTCCTTGTATTCTTCCGATTTGATGGCTGCCAACCACTTCTTCTTTGACCCACAATCGCTGCATGTGTTGGATGGCATCCTCCAGCCTACTGCATTGCTCCTGTAGGAGCGTCCCTGAGGCCGGCTGGTCCAGAAGTGATGTGCCACCTTGAGCCCATAGGTTCCAGGCTGAGACCGGGAAGCTGCTGTTGCCTTGGTCAACAGCTGGTGTCAAGGCGCGCACAACTTCATCAAACATGGCTGGGCATTCCTTTTCATTGAAAGTTCTGCACGCACGAGGTCTTCGTTCCTCGAGGTCCCACCATCAGCTTTTGTACAGGTCCGTCCTCTGCTCTTCCTGGCCGATAACATCTTCAATCCAGAACTCTTATTCCGGTGGTCTCCTTTCTTCTCACATGTACGACTCACAAACTTGCAGAATGCGTGGCTGCCGAAAGACTAGTCAAAATCCACGTGACCTATGCTGATCATGCATGTGGAAGGAGCAAGAGGCAGATGAAGGCTGCAAGGTTCTGCACCGCTGGCTGTGGTTCTGAAATGAGGATGCAGATGAGGTTGCTCTGCCTTCTTTATAGGCACGTAGAGGTGTCCGTTTGCATCCTCTAGGACAACCTCTAGGCCATCCTGTAGATCCTTAATATCCGAATAGCCCCTCTGCGAACTTTTTCTGTTTTACCAACGCTTTGTTTCCGATGCTGCACTGCTAGCAATCCTTTCTTCTAATCCGTTCCCATAGTCCGTTCCGCTTCCTCCCTCGCGTCTGGAGCGGATCGGAGTGCCGGGGTATGCGTAGTGGACGCTAGACGTATAGCGGATGCGTAACGCGATGCATAAGCGGCACTGCGATAGCGGATGCAGAACTTGGACGAACTGATAAATTTTCCATGACAAGTCTTTTGGGCAGCCCCAAAACTTTTAGAGCGATGAAGTACGTCAATAAACGATGCTGATGAGATAAGAGAGGGAAGCCAAATGGAGCAATGATCATCGCGTTTTTGAATGGATGGCAAGGTTTTTTGTCCGTTTTACATCCTCTTTGCATCCGTTGGTTCACTGTGACATGGGCTTAAAGAACAGAATTGCTCACATCTAAATAATTACAATGTCCATACCATAATAGTCCATTTCCTGTTTTCAGCTTCTTGAAAAACCAGTGACCTTGGAGAATAAAATACTTCATCGTTAACTTCTTCTGGCTTTCTGGGTAAGCAGTGTAAGAAAGTCCAATCAGAAGCAGCGTCTTGCGCAGTCTAAATATTCAGTAGAACGACATATTTGAATCTCATTGGTAAGTAATGTTGCAATAAAAGGAAAAACAACTTTGTTTTTATTTATATATTAAATGTAGAAACTGTGCATCTCACTAAGAAAGCAACTCTGGACAGTGTTGTCTGTAATTTATAATCTATCTCTCTCTCCCATCAGTGGCATGGGCAGCATATTGTATATTATGGGGTGTGTGTGTGTGTGTGTGTGTGTATCTATGTGTGTATATATATCACCAATAATGCAATTTTTATATCAAGATATCTCTTAAAAGTTGACAGTTGGAAAGATGTACGACTTACCATATTTATTAAAACTGGAAATAATTGATAACTATAGCATGATTGTGATAATGTAAATAAGGCTGCACAATGCTTCAAATTTAAAGGTAAAGACTTGTTTCATTGTGTTAGTACCTGAAAGCTGCATCTTTCCCCAGGAGTGTACAGTTGCTCTTTCTAGCTACAGAACTAACCTATAAAAAGGTGGGTTTGGTTTAAGGCAGTGGTGGGATTCAGCCAGTTCTCACCAGTTTGGGAGAATTGGTTGTTAACTTTCTGAGCAGTTTTGGTGAATTGGTTGTTGGAAGAAATCAATAGGGCAGAGAACTGGTTGTTAAATTTTTTGAATCCCACCGCTGGTTTAAGGAATTATAAAAAAGTATTGCATTCTTTCCTTTAAGCATTATAAACTACTTTTTTGCCTGTGCATATTTGAAATGCTGCATAACACTATACTGTAAGCTTTAAATTAAATATAAATTATCTGGTATTTTTGTTTTTCAGTTATAGTAAATTCCTTATTCTGTTCTATTGAATTGCATGTGAAACAGTGGTTGATAGTAAACGTTGCAGACAAAACACAAATATCCTCTTCTACTTCACAATCAACTTTTACAAAGCCAAAAGAACATATAAAAATGCTTTAAGAATCTGTGTGTATGTCCGTGGGCATGTGATACAGTATATGAATAAACACTATACAGTATAACAAAAAGGATTAATGGAGAGAGAAAGAGAGAGATGCATACCCACCTGGAATATCATTGCTATAACCTGGCAGCTATTAAATTGTAGCAATAAAAATGGTTCAGCTGTATTAAAACACATATTATTATGTCATGTTCCACATTGGATGGTCAGAAACCATGGAAGATAGGTGGTCCTGAAATAGTCAGGCCTTGTGCCATGAAATGCTTTCAATATGATAACTAACACCTGAAATTAGGCCTGGAAACTTACACGCAACCAGTGTAGCTCATGCAGTAGTGTTGTATGTGTAAACCAAGACATGCCCATCACTACCCACATTGTTGCATTCTGGACAAGATGTAGATTCTAATTGGTCTTTAAGGGTACTCCCATGTAAAGCACCTACCAATAGTCCAATCATGAGATGATTAAAACATTAAAGTGACCATCTCAAGGGGTCACTTATCCAGGAATGGGTACAACTAGCTCCCCAGATGTGCAAAGATATTCTTGGCTGAAGCTGGCACTGCTTTTGAGCATGAGCTGAGGATCTAAGACAACTATCAAATTGCTTACCCATCTCAAACAGGTAAATGCAACTGCATCTAAAATTAAAATTGGAAGTCCCAAATCTAATTTTAATGTATAGAAACCTGTTGCTGGGGTTTTTTTTTAATTGCAGTAAGTGTATTAGCAAGGTTTAATCAGAAGATTTTACAAATAGGCAGCAAAATTTAGAGAAAATAAAATAAACACTGACTGCACAGCTGTTAATAAGAAAATATCACATAGCTTGGTGCAAACAATCCAAAATCTACAAATAATGTCTAATAAACAGAGCATGTTTGTACTCATTAAAAATCTCATTAACATGAGAGTTGATAGAAGTAAAATGAGCTTTAGTTTTATATATAAAATATACATTTTGCTTATATTTCACATAATACTAATTTAGTTTTCTAGATTAGAAAATTGTGAATATTTTATGTTAGGATCTTCATGCGTTTAGAACTAATGTACTGTAGATTTCCCACAGCCCCTGTCCCCCACCCTTTTACTGTGGAATCTATTCCTCCATCCACATGCATTCCATGTATTTAATAATCCATGATTTATTGCACTCTACTAAGGGAGATGGAAAGTTACACCACATTGTAAAGAACAGATATCTCTTACTTTTTGCCATATCCATATGATATAGATACAGGATGTTAAGTGTATAAAGAAATTTTATGTTTTTTAAAAAAGGTTCTGTCTTTGTAGAACTTAGTTTCTCATCTGTATAAATTCTAACTCATATGAATCTAAACATTATAAATGCAATAAATATATAATTTATTGCCCACAACACTTGGCCTAATAATTAATTATTCCAGACTGTCAAAAATAAGATTGGATTCAATTTGGACAGCAAAATTTCCCAGGAGGCATCTTCAAATTAGATTAGATTAATTTTTATCTCTTCTTCCCCTTAATAGGAACTAGTCATTCTTGTGGCATTGCACAATTTCTTCAAAATAACTGAAAGTTTTAATCAAAATAGATATCTCCTTTAATTTTTCCCAAATAAGTTAGCAAATCCTTAGCGGTATTTTTGAAGCTAATTTTTAAAAATCAGTAAACCACAGAATGAAAGAAAAACAGATTTACCTGCATTGTTATTTGATAACCTTGGAAAGCCTTTAGTCTCTTTTGTTTCTCTTCTTCTTGCCCCATACTTATCCATGTGTCTGTCATCAAAACACTGGCCCCCTTAGCAGCTTCCAGTGGGTTAGTTGTCAGAAGCAATTTGGTGCCATACTGATCAGATAAAGGAAAAGAGATATGTTAAGTTAACTTACTGTAGACTAGAAGCCACATTTTAAAATGTAATGCTCATACCTTTACAGAATATTCTTCAGCTATTTTGATTACTGTGGGATCTGGCTCAAAACCCTATCAAATGAGAAGAAACATATTACAATATATTCTAATATTGATAAAACGTGATTTAACATTCTGAAAATGAGCTAATCTCTCTACCTAACAGGGTAAAAGGAAATGCTGAAATGTATGTTATGTCACAATTTAACTTATGCCAAATAAAAGTTTGTTCCCTGATAAGTGTCTATCAGGAAATAAAATGATTGTCTAGTTTTCATTATAGTTGCCTAGATGATTGGTAGGTACTGAACACATTTAACTTGGGCTTTCTACATATACAATAAGTGGCATGTCTTAAAATTCAATGCTCAAAAAATAAAGGGAACATTTAAACAACACAATGTAACTCCAAGTCATTCACACTTCTATGAAATCAAACTGTCCACTTAGGTAGCAACACTGATTGACAATCAATTTCACATTCTGTTGTGCAAATGGAATAGACAACAGATGGAAAGCATAGGCAGTTAGCACGACATCCCCAATAAAGGACTGGTTCTGCAGGTGTGAGTGTACCACAGACCGCCTTCTCAGTTCCTATGCTTTCTGAGTTTGATGGTTTGGTCACTTTTGAATGCTGGCGGCTGCTCTTCTGACTCTCTAGTAGCATGAGACGGAGGTCGTACAACCACACAGTGGCCTCAGGTAAGTGGCAGCTCATCCAGCATAGCACATCAACGCGAGCTGTGGCAAGAAGGTTTGCTGTGTCTGTCAGGGTAGTGTCCAGAGTGTGAGCGACTTACCAGGAAACAGTGCCAGTACACTCAGAGAGATGTGGAGAGAGGCCGTAAGCGAGGGCAACAACCTCAGGCATCAGAGAACCGCTACCTCCGCTTTTGTTTGCAGAAAGGGACAGCTAGGACATGGCTAGAGCCCTGCAAACATGACCTCCAGCGGGCCACAAATGTGGCTATGTGTGCTGCTCAAATGGTCGAAACGAGCTCTATTGAGGGTGGTGATGAGGCGCCAACGTCCACAGAATGGGGATTGTTGCTTACAGCCAGAATACCATGCAGGGATATTTTGGCAATTTGCCAGAAAGCACCAAGATTGGCACATCTCGCCACTGGCAACCTGCTGCTCTTAAGATGAAAATAGGTTCACACTGAGCACATGTAACAGAGTGAGAGGGTCTGGAGACCGCGTGGAGAATGTTCTGTAATGCTGTTGGGGTGCATTTCTTTAGGGATGCACACCCTCAACTGTGCTCGCCAGAGGTAGCCCTGACTACTATTTACGTACAGATGAGATCCTCATGACCGCCTTGTGAGACCATATGCTGGTGCGAATTGACCTGGGTTCCCTCCTTAATGCAAGACAATGCTAGCACCTCATGTGCTGGAGTGTGTCAGCAGTTCCTGCAAGCATCACCCCCCCACCATAAGCATTGACTGCTAGGACGGCCCGCCCGTTCCCCAGACGCTGAATTCCACAATTGGAGCACATCTGGGCATCATGGTCTCCGCTCCATCACTAACACCAATGTTGCACCACACGACTGTCCAGCGAGTTGGGGTGCTTTAGTCCAGGTGTGGAGGAACAACCCTTCAGAAGCACCATCCCCCACCTCTATCAGGAGCATGCCGAGCGCATTTTAGGGAGGTCATTTTACAGGCACGTAGAGGCCACGCACACTACCTGGTCCTCATTTTGACTTGTTTTAGGGACATTTACATCAAAGTTGAGGATCAGCCTGTAGTGTTTTTTTTTCCACTTTATCTTGAGTGTAACTCCAAATCAGACCTCCATAGGTTTTGCTAATTTGATTCATTGATAACTTTTTGTTTGTTGATTTTGTTGCAGCACATTCAAACTATGGAACTGAACAAAGTATTTAATAAGAATATTTCATTCATTCAGATCTAGGATGTCTTATTTTTGTGTTCCCTTTATTTTTTTGAGCAATGTATAATTCTTTCCACCCTCCTTCAAGGACTGTCATGTTCACTTGGTAAGTTGTTACTATTATATAATGCCAATAATCTTTCTTTTCAAGTACAATGATAAAGATGGGGCTGTTTTGGTTATGGTTTGAACTGAAAGATGGATAGAGTTTAAGAAATCATTCTATTTTTTAATCAAATGGTTAAACTTTTTGCTGTATAGAATCATTTCTAGACATCTATATGGTAGTCTTTGCTCACTCACTTATCATTCAGCAGGACCCCCTGTCCATTAGAAATTGCAAAGACACTGGATAAGTGGTATTTAGGACTGGTCCTCAAAATCCCAGCCATTGGAGCATCCCAGTCATATGATTACAGTTCAGATGCTTGGCAGCCACTTCATGTTTACAATGATGGCAGCAATGTTCCACAGTCACATGACTACTACTTGCAGGCTTTGTTGCCAGTTTCCACAACCAAGTTCATAAGGAAATGAGCAGGGAAAGTTGTAAGTTGTTCTGGTAAGTTCTCCCTCCCCCCACATTCCTGCATCTCAGCATGCTTTCTTGGGCCTCCCTGTATTTGCACACCTCCCTGTGCTCACTTGCACATTGTGCCCTCCTTGTGCTGTTCAAAGGGAATAAGGTGAAATATTTGGCAGCAAATATTTGCAAGTCATATTTGCAAAATGTGGACAAGTTATAATATGCTCTCTTTTAAATTATTTCTGGTTCATCAGTTCCTCATAGTTAAACTCCATGACTAGACATAGTAGGCAAAAAAATAAGTTACCTCTTCTGAACATCTGATTCTGTGTTTAAAATCTTTTAAACATTGAAGCATCACAAACTGACTTCTGTTTATAACAGTAAAATTCACTTACCTTTGGAGTAGCAACATGAAGATTCATCCCAAATTTAGCAGCACTCAATAGAATAGAGTTTAGAACATTGTTTCCATCACCTATCCAACTGAGGGTCAATCCATTCAAAGATCTATAATGTTCCTACCCCCAAAAAATAAATAAAAAAGAGAGACAGGGAGATAAGGAAAGAGAGAAAAAATATAGAAATTGGAATATTTTGAGATAAGGAGCAAGAAGAAAAAAGTTAATATACATAATATAGCAATAGTAATGTTGACCCTGAAGCTGGCCTCACTGGCCATTTTCTCCTTTTTGTTTTCCTCTAAGGGAATTTCTCTTCACATTGCTTCAGAATTGACACAGTGTGGAGCTAAGGGGCCAGGGAGGGAGATGTAGAGATAGCTGGGGTGTTGTAGCCTAAATAAAATTATTTCCCCTGGGAATCAAGGATGTTTGTACAGGTGTTCAAAAGATGGAGATTGAGATCACCTATCAACTGATTGCTGATTGGACCATGTGCTGGAGATTCAAGGGGAAATGACAAATTTTTACTTTTAATTGGGTGTAATAACAGCGGGAACTTAAAACCAGTTTTCCACCAAGTCTGTGTCAATTTGATATGTCCCAATAAAAAGTTCTTTGAGGAATATGCCTGCTTCAGAGCTCTTATTGAAAGGGATGTATTACTTGAAATATTGACATTAACTGGCTCTCAGAAGTTTAAGGCTCCAAACTGGAGTTGCTGTCTGGAGTCCTGAGCTCTGGCAGCTTACCTGGTCTACCCAGGCAGCGGAAAAGACTCAGGGAAGATGGAGGAAGAAACTGGAGAAATAATGAGTACTGGCGGAACCTGTTTCCCAGAGTAATAATAATATTACTCTGGAATATTACTCCAATAATAATATAGAGTAATAATATTACTCTAATATTACTCTGGAATATTACTCCAATAATAATATAGAGTAATAATATTACTCTAATAATAATAGTAATAATATTACTCTGGAATATTACTCTAATAATATTCCTTATTACTCTGGAATAATTCCAGTTATTAAAATAATTCCAGTAATAACCTTACTGGAATCTGTATGCTTCTTGCTTCCTTGGTTTGTGTTCAAGAATTTGACAGCTGGAGGCACTGCTAATCATCAAAACTATGGCCCTCCTTAAATTCAGGCAAGGGTTTCTTGATGGAAATTACAGTATACTTTGGAGCTCTCCAGTGTGCTACCTATTTGGTTACCTTAGAGAGCAGAATTCTTTATCAGATAATGAAGGTTTTCTGCCTTGAGGATGTCTTACAGAAACCTGAATAAAAACTTATTTCACATTGTCTTGCTATTCTAGCCAAGAACAAAATTGATGTCTATTGTATAATACTCAGATATGGTACTAATATTTATTATGACTGGAATCAATGTCTGGAAGAAAATATCAGTTGGTGTGTGTGTGTATGTGTGTCTGTGTATTACCATATACAATACATTTCTTTGAATATGATATTAATATTTCTGCTGGGAGATTGAATCTGAAATATGAATTGAATCAGTGATTTCTTAACGATGAGGTCCTCGTGCACTGATGATATTACCTAGTTCATAATGAAATGTCTGTAACAAAACAACTAAGTTCAGAGAGCACTAAGGACCCCCACAGTTCAATCCTGAGCTACAAATATTTTCTTCTATTGATTTCTTAACTTCAGTTCAAATCTTAACTCTCTAAGAAATAGATAGAGATATAGATAGATAGATAGATAGATAGATAGATAGATAGATATGAATATGTATATATATGTATGTATATGCATATTTTCTTAAACTCAAATATTCTGAACTTTTTAATCCAAACTGCTAAAGCTATACTTTAAATCAAAGAATAGAAAGCTATTACCTGAAGTGTAAGATAATCAGCTAAAATCTGAATAGGATGATCAAAATCAGACAACCCATTTATCACTGGAATTACGGCTTCTTCTGCCAGTGTGATTAGGTCACAATGTTTATATACTCTGGCCAGGATTGCATCTGTCATGGTTGACAGTACCCTATAGAAAACAAAATATAAAGCTTTTGCAATGTATCAATGCAATAATTATCTTTCCCAATTTTTCTCCTACCTGAATAATTTTAATCATTTTATACACTTTAAAATATGTAGCACTACATGTCTATGTGCTAGTTATGTTGCAGGGGATGCATGCAGGTATACAATATCAATGTAATATGGAAAAGCAGGCAAATGACCAGGAACCGTGGAAATGAGGCGGCTCCCCCATCTGAGAAGTGGCTGAAACGCTTCCACAGTTCCCGTTGGAGACGGTGCTGGCGAGAGAGGGACAGCTGCAGCTCAGCCTAAGCGCGCTTGGAATGCAGGAGCGGGCTGTGCACCGGGACTTTTAGAAACTTGCAGAGCCCGAGGCTGGAGCACCAAGGGTAGCAGCTGCAGAGATGCTCGCTCGGCTCTTCTCATGCCCACCCAGCCACTCAGGATTAAACCAAAATGCAGCGCGCGGCACTCCCAGGTACCTCAAAATCTTTTTTTTCTCTGTTGTTACAGGGATGGGGGAAAAGCGGCAGTGACTCAGATGCTGTTGTTGGAGACAGCACTGGCGAGAGAGGCGCCAGCACCAGTGGGAACCATGGAAGCTACGGAGGCCTGAGAAGCAGCTGAAATGCTGCTGGTGGACATCCCCACCGCCCACCTGCTGACCCAGGTCTGCAGCAAAGGCCCTTGGCGGGGGTAGGGAGCCCACTATGCTCCATCATGATTGGCCATTGGAAGTGGCTGGGAGCGAGGTGTAGCTGCCCATGGGGCATCCTAGCTGAGGGTGCAAGGGGGGGTGAATAAATTAATTCACCCCCGAAAAGACGTCCTAGCCATTTTTTTGAGGCTCAAAAAAAAAAAAAAAAA
>BHFT01024286.1:0-26141 GCA_004320025.1 Laticauda laticaudata | reverse complement strand
AAAAAAAAAAAAAAAAAAGACCTGGCCTTATTATATGAGAAACACGGTAGATTCAAGCCAGTCAAATGCTCTTGAAGCATCAGGGTTTTTTCCTTTCATTTTTTTGGGGTGAAAAAACATCTGATCTTTGAATAAAACTCACTGAATTTTAATATTTACATTACGTAAAAATGCAAAGAATATAAAGAGTGACTGAATATTCCACAAACCGTGCTGTGTCAGAGATGCTTTCATTGATACCCAGATGTATATCTTGTAATGTAAGGAAACATGGATGTCCTCCAAGAAGTTCAAATCCTAAAATAAATAAATGATCAAACAGACAAATAATAGCATTTGCTATGCACTTAGATAGTCCAGCAATGTCTTTGAAAATTCTACGCTACAATGAGTCTGTTCTGCTTGAAAGATGTAGTAACAAGCACAATTACTTTCCAAAGACTGCAAAGCTTCTCCAAAAAATTTAAACAAATTTATGGAAACAAAATCCAATTCCCATGTGGAATTTTAGTAGCAACAAAACTTTGCTTTTTAAAAGAAGCAATCTATAAAAGTATAACTATGCACAAACTCTAGCATTGTGCAGCAATCCAGTTTAAAGAAAAAAGTGTGATTTAGAATTCATATCAGAATGGGGGGGGGAATAGGTGGGGAGAATTGAAGGGAAGCCAATTCCTTACCTTGGAACAACCAAGGTTTGGGGTTAGGAGTAACCAATTTCAAATGACTTGATATGGAATGGAGTCTCAGCTTACAACCAATGTGTCATGCTCCTGGTGGAGACTGACTCTGAGGGAGAGGAGGAACAGCTAAAAGGGAGTGGAAGTGTGGCTCCAGAGGTTGTGGAGGAGGCTGGGGAAGGGCAAAGATCTACTGGGCAGTCAGAGGAGGACTCAGGCCCATCCCCTCTCCATCCTAGGGCACGCAGGCAAGAGAGGATAAGGGAGAAATGTGGTCTTCTGGGGAGGAGAGGACCTTGATCCACTTCATGGACTGCAGCTGTGACAACTGGATAAGAGGCCAGACATGTGTATGGGCGAGTGCTGGAAACAAAGCATGGAAATATCTCGAGTTTATTGCTCTTCTCTGAGTTTGGCATCCTTCCCATTGTGTGTTCTGATATCTGTGGATGTCTTCCAGCCCTTATCTTGCCTGGTTTGTCTTGTTTTTTACTCTTTGTAATTTAAACAGCATTTCCTCCTTCTTTGCTTATGTGGGAGTTTTTTTTATCTTCAATCAAGGATATTTGGAGCTTGGAAGCAAAGTGAAGGAATAAAAGGGCTGCACCTGTTTTTTGGGACTGTGTTTATTTTATGTCCCACCCTGAGTCATCACATTTTCTTTCCAGCCACTCCTTCAATTTGCTTCTGTTTTTTGTGGGGTGACCATAGATCAGCTCTGAGCAGACAACACCCAGTTAAGCCAGCAAGTGCCTCTTTTGACTGTGCAGGTTGAGCAGATGCAAGCTGTCCGGCCACACCACAAATGCCCATTCGCGGTGCTGGATATATTTGATGGATCACTGGCCCAATTTTCAGCATTTTTTGGGCAGTGCCAGCTTCATTTGAGCCTTCGGCCAGAGGCCTTCCCCACTGACTGGGATAAGGTGGAGTTTTTGATTAATTTGTTGTCAGGCACATTGGGTGATGCCTCTGTTGACCCAGCCCAACCAGTTGTTGGACAATTATGCTGAGTTTTGCCATCAGTTCAAGGCTATGTTTGAGAATCCTGTTTGGGCCCAAATAGCAAACAGGTGATTGAGAGAATTGAAGCAGGGACATGGCTTGCTCATGGATTATATTGATAGCTTTCAGGTGGTTGCCCAAGACTTACAATGGAATGAGGCAGCACTAATAGACCAGTTCCAGGAGGGTTTGTCATCGGAGCTCCTGGACGAGTTGACACGCACTGAATGCCCTCGCACCCTGCAGGAGCTCATGCATTTGTGTCTTTATATCAATGCTAGGCTTCAGCAACAACAGGTGCGACAATGAATGGAGACTGCATCCATTCCCAGCAAGATGGCGCTCCTGGTGGAAGTGCCTCTGGATGAGCCCATGCAGTTGGGAGCTGCTTGCCCTCGCCTGATCCAAGTGGGAAAGGATAAGTGTCATCGTGATAGTTTATGTCTCTATTGTGGCAATTGAGGACATTTTGCGGCCAAGTGTCCTGCTCAGTCACCTAAAGCAGTGACATCAGCAGTGATGGGAAACAAGCATCGCCTGGCCTACGGGGGTCTGTACGTCGGGTTCCAGTACGTCCTCAGGCCTGCTATCCTCACCATCTTCATAATCTTCACCATCCTCATCATCTTCGACATCTTCAACATCCCCGCCATCTCCACCCCAGTCATCCTTGGGGAAGCATCTTGTGCTGACCATTTAGTGTGTTCGTGCCTGGTCAGAGAGTGGTAGAAATCCAGGCCCTGGCGGACTCCGGGGCCACAGCCAATTTCATGGATGGTCATTTTGTTGAGCATTGGTCAATTTCCCAGCCACAGGTGTCCCCGCCAGTACTGATGGAAACGATTGATGGTTGGTCCCTTCGTTTGGGACCTGTAATTGCTGCAACTAAACCCCTGCACATGTGTATTGGACAGCATGTGGAGGAAGCCATGTTCTATGTTACTGCAGTATCTCATTTTCCGGTGGTGCTGGGTTTGGAGTGGTTACAGGCCCATGATCCATAGATCGTCTGGTCATCTGGAACTGTGCAGTTTCTTGGCAAGAAGTGTGCCACTCACTGCTTGCACTCCTGTGTAGGGAGTGTGGCTATGCCCATGCACTTGGATCTACCTGTGGAGTTGGTGGACTTTGCTGATGTGTTTGGAGAGAAGGAAATGGATCAGTTGCCTCTGCATCGGTCATATGACTGTCCAATTGATTTGTTGCCTGATGCAAAATTGCCGGTGGATCAGATATACTCCCTGTCAGAACCGGAGCTGGCTGTGTTGTGGGATTTTATTGAAAAAAACCTCCAGAAAGGGTTTATCCAGACTTCTACCTCCCCATTAGCTGCACTGGTGCTTTTAGTTAAAAAGAAATTGGGTGAATTATGCCTGTGCTGTGATTACCACAAGTTGAATGCAATCACAGTATGGAATCGGTAGCCACTTCCCCTCATCCCTGAACTGATTGAGCAGCTTCGTCAAGCTAAAATCTTTACAAAGTTGGACTTGTGTGGGGCCTACAACCTGGTTCGCATTCATACAAGTGATGAATGGAAGATAGCTTTCCAAACAAGGTATGGTCATTTTGAGTATACCGTGATGCCTTTTGGATTAACCAATGCTCCAGTTGTGTTCATGCATTTCATGCACAACATCTTCCATGATTTATTGGATCAGTTCATGGTTATTTATCTAGATGACATTTTTATTTACTCGGCCTCCCTGAAGGAACACTGGCAACATGTGCAGCTGGTGTTGCAATGCTTGCATGATAACCACCAGTTCTCTAAGCACAAGAAGTGTCAGCTGCACAAACCACAATTGACTTCTTGGATCATCGTATTTTACCTGCCAGGGTAGAAATGGACCTGGAAAAAGTCAAGTTGTTACAGGTGTGGGAACCTCCATAGCGGGTCAAGGATGTGCAGCAATTGTTGGGATTCACAAACTACTACTGCACATCTATTCCCTACTTTGCTGCCTTGACTGCTCCCCTTTCTAATCTGCTCAAGAAAGGGGAGAAGTTCCATTGGGGTGCTGGGGAGTAGTCAGCTTTCAATGCCCTGAAGGTCACCTATCTGCACCTATCTGAAGGTCACCTGCTTCCAAGCCTATCCTCCAGCCATTTGTGGTGGAAAACAGATGCTTCTGATGTGACTGTTGGTGCGGTGCTCTTCCAGGCTTATGCCCCCACATGTACCTTGTTCTCTTGTTCTTATTGTTTACAGAAGTTGTCGGCTCCGGAGCACAACTATATGATATGGGACAAGGAGCTATTGGCAGTTAAGGTCACTTTTAAGACATGGCGGCACCACCTGGAGTGGGCTCATCACCAGATCAAGATTCAGATGGAATCATCGCAATTTGGAACACCTACATACAGCTTGGATATTGAGCCAGCTTCAGGTGAGATGGCCATTTTTTGCCCAATTTGATTTCCAGGTGACCTATGTTCCAAGTGGGTGGAATTAATGTGCTGACTCACTATCTCGGAAGCCCGTGTATATCCAAAGGGAGGACAAATTTTTTCCCCGGGCGGTGATTCCGTTGGAGTGGTGTGCAGCCACCAAGGAACCTGTGGACCTTTGAGTTAGGATTCAGGAGGCACAGCAGCAGGATCCATTTGTGGCAGCTCGGTGTCGACAACTGAATGAGAATGGGAGACAAGAGACTCCTTGGGCATATATTGGGGACCTGTTGCAGTTCCGTGATCACATTTACATGCCTGGAGGTCCTCTTCATGGCCTTATCCTACATCAATGTCATGATAGTCTTTCATCAGCCAAGATAACAGCTCAATTGTTTATCTCCCATGTTTTCCGGTTGCATGGGTTACCAGACTGCATGGTATCAGATCGGGGATACAATTTACAGCACACTTCTGGCAGACCCTACTTGCAGAACTGCAGGTTCAGGCATGTCTGTCATCTGCCTATCACCCCAAAACTGATGGGGAGACAGAGAGAGTGAAAGCTATTTTGGAGCAGTACCTCTGCTGTTTCAGCAACACCCAACAAGACAATTGGGAGGAGGTGCTGTCAGTGGCAGAATTTGCTTTCAACAATACTCAACATGCATCCACCCATGTGTCCCTGTTCTTTGCCAGCTACAGTTTTCATCCATTACTATTTCCTTTATTTGTAGGACTACACATATCCACTGCTGGAATCCCCAGTTCTGGCAGTGGATATATTCTTGCAAGAGTTAAAAGCCATGCACCACATGATCCGAGACCAACTGGAGAGAGCCAAGGAGGACTACAAATGCTTTGCAGACCGACATAATCATGAGGTTCTGCCTGTAGCAATAGGTGATTGGGTTTGGCTCTCTACCCAGTATGCAGCCATCAAAAAAGCAATAGGTGATTGGGTTTGGCTCTCTACCCAGTATGCAGCCATCAAAAAAGCTTGATTACTCTTATTTGGGACCTTTTCTGGTTGAGGCGGTGATCAGTCCTGTGGCATTTCACCTCTCCCTGCCATGGACCATGCAAATGCATCCTGTCTTTCATCGCTCCCTGTTAGTCCCAATATTGGCCGACAGCTCACATAGACCAGCTTCACCACTGCCGGGCCCGGTAGCCCCTCAGGGAGAGCTGGAGTACAAACTGGACAGCATCCAAGATTCACTCCAGTTGCGGGGCCGATTTCAGTATTTGGTAGTATGGAAAGGTTATGGACCAGAGGACTTCACCTGGGTCGATGCCACTGATGTTCATGCTCCTTGTTTGATCCATCACTTCCATGCTTGGTTTCCTCAATGTCCCCATGTCCCTGGTTTTGGGGGAGGGAGCCCTGTGGGGGGGATAGTGTCTGGTGGAGACTGAGTCTGAGGAAGAAGAGGAACAGCCAAAAGGGAATGGAAGTGTGGCTCCAGAGGTTATGGAGGAAGCTGGGAAAGAGCAGAGGCCAGCTGAGCAGTCAGAGGAGGACCCAAGCCTTTCGCCTCTCAATCCTAGGGCATGCAGGGAGGAGAGGATAAGGAAGAGACGTGGTCTACTGGGGAGGAGAGGACCTTGATCCTCTTTATGGACTGCAGCTGTGACAACTGGATAAGAGGCTAGACATGTGTATGGGCGAGTGCTAGAAACAAAGCGTGGAAATATCTTGAGTTTATTCTTCTTCTCTGAGTTTGGCATCCTTCCCATTGTGTGTTCTGATATCTGTGGATGTCTTCCAGCCCTTATCTTGCCTGATTTGTGTTGTTTTTTATTCTTTATAATTTAAATGGCATTTCCTCCTTCTTGTAACTGTTTGTTTGGGAATTTTTTCTCCATATTTGGAGCTTGGAAGCAAACTGAAGGAATAAAAGGGGGTTGGAGCTGGCATCACGACGATACGGCATGCGATCTTGGAGGTCTGAGATCGCTGCCGATATCTTTGCTCCTGGACGGTCCAATTGGATCAAAATCATCCCAAAAGAGATGGTGAAAGTGAATAGCATGTCCTGTCGATCCCAGGGATACCACAAAGTCCCTGGTAGATCCAGGAGAAGCTCTTTTTGCCAGCGCAAAGAGGCAGCCATTAAAGCTGCTGAAGTTGGGACAGCTCTGAAATTAAAGAGAACAGAAAGAGAGAGTGTGCCAGTTTGGTGAGAACTTTTTCTTTATTTTAAGATCTGGAAGGACACCCTAAGGAAAAGAAAGAATCTGTAAAAGTTTTGACAGAAGTGATTAAGTGGCAATTTTAAACAGGAATGGTCAAAGATAATGTTTTTTTCTCATTGCTGGTTTTTCTATACATGATCTTATATTTTGAAACTGGACTGGTTTTTTTTTTTCACCTTTTTTTTTCTCCTTCTTGATTTGTAACATTTTAGGCTAGAGACTCCCTTTTAGTTGTTTCTTTTTTTAAATATCCTTTTCTTTTTTTTGTTAATTCTTATTATATTTTGCTTGGAAAAGGAGGGGGAAATGAAAGCAAAGAAACTTTGTAACACTGCCAACTAGAGGCTTGGAAATATTCTATTTCTCTTGTGACCAGACAAAGCTGAGAAAGAAAGAACTGAGACTTTTTTTCAAAGACATTGCTATTGATAAGATAGAGGGAAGAGCATGAGAGAGTATTATTGCAGGTGCTCTGGGTTTCTATCAACAGCTGGAGTCTGGAGTTGAAGTTTATAGGTAAAGAAAAGTTTCTGGAGAAGAGTGTTATAACAAGCATCTTGGATAACTAAACAAAGTGCAGTGTGTTCTTTTGATTTTACCTAAGCTGCGCTACCCCTCCTCAACAGTTTACTTTTTGAAATAGCTATTTGGATTTTATTCTTTGGAATTTGTTTTGTTCTTTGTTTGTTGTATTTTTGAGTTGTTTTTAAGTTAATTTTTACGTTTGCTTTTATTTTTAAAGAAAAGTTTTAGTATCAATGATTCCCTTCCCTTTCTTTTTAACGGAGTAGCCTGGTTATTTCACAATTGGATTAAGGTCTAGAAGAACCTGAAGATTTTGAATTGTTTGAAATGAGTAGGAAATTAACAGCTCCTGGTTCTTCAATTTCTACTTCCTCCTCTCCACCATCTGGAGGACAAGCCTCAATACAGACAATGTTAAGGCAAGAGAAGAACAAGGACAAGAAAAAGTGACCCTGCAGATGATTATGCAAGGAATTCAAAACATTCAAATAAGATCAGGAAATATTTGAAAAGAGAATAGAGAACATAAAACAAAGAAACAGAGAACATTGAACAAAGAACAGGGAAAACCGATGAAAAAGTGAAGAACATCCAACAAAATGATGATGAATATGATGAGAGACTACTAAAAATTGAAGATAAACAAAGAGATAAGAGGATTGGAGACATTGATAACAGATTAATGGTGGTTGAACAAGATAAAAGTGGTATGCTGAGATGGGAGATGGACAGATCATAATTTTATCTTAGATTCCAAAACATAGAGAAGAAAAAGAACAAAATCTAGCTGAGATAATGATAGAAATATTGGCTGAAGCTTTGCAAATTACTGAGAGAAGATGATGGATGGAATAGATGAGGTCTATCGAATCTTCAACAAGATACGCAATTGAGAAATAGCTTACCAAGAGAAGTTCACATCAGATTTACAAGAAAACCTTTAAAACGCAAATATTGCAGTGGCAGAGAGAAAACATTGAAATATTAAAGATAAGGAGATTTGTGGTTTTGAAAAAGTACCAGAAGAGTGAGAGAATGAGAAGAGAATACCAATTCTGACCAAATTGCTACTTAAAAAAGAGGTGAATTATAGATGGCTGATTCCAGAAGATTTAATGTTCACATGACAAGAACAGAGATACAGAATTGACTCAACTGAGAAAGCTGAATCATTCTACACATAATTCCTCTTCTCAGAGGGAAAGAGGAAGAGGCAGAAAAAGAAATTTCACTAATTGAATTCCAAGAGGACTGCCAAATGACAACTGAAAAAAAAAGGATATTTGGAGCTTGGAAGCAAAATTAAGGAATAAAAGGAGCTTCACCTGTTTTTGTGACTGTATTTATTTTGTATCCCACCCTGGGTCATCACACAATGGAATTTGTTTAACAACAGCAACAAGGAATGTTGGAATTGTCAGTGGTAAGCAATGCAGTGATGTGATCTCTCACTTTATGACCACATTGCTTAGCGGTGGAAATTCCAGTCCCAATTTTGGTCATAAGATAAAGACTACCGGTATCTGTATTCTATATTTTATTATTGGTATCACAGTCACAATATTATGTGCAGATTTAGATAGTTGAATAATCTTTGTATGTCCCTTAAACATTAGGATGGTTATGTTAAATATACTGTAAGTATTTTGTAATTACTTTGGTTAAATTCTGAGTGGTTTGAAAGAATCTCTTCTGTTACAAATTCTGTTTTACTTGTAATGGTAACAAATCATAACTCTAAACAACTAATTGTGAGATAAATAATGACAATCCATATTTTTAAACAATATTAGTCTTTCCTTAAGACTCTAAATGCAGTATACTGTAATGTCAGCAGTTAAATGTTATGCAGGCCACAAAAGAAAATGTATGTATAGCCATAATATTTTAGTTTATATTTACCTATTTCTGTAGATAATCTAGTTCTGGTGCTTCTTTTCTCAAAAATCATGGCTAAAGATTTGCCTTGTAATAAAGGTAAATGCTGAAATACAAGAAAGAAAAAGGCAGTATATATCACACACTGAAATGTACAATAATTATTTTGAATCAAATTAGCTTATAGTGTTTTGCTGTTGAATTGTTTTAAGATGAAGGATGGGATTTTTTCTTTTTTAAATGATACAACTATTCCTTTTCAGTAGGAAAGGATTTTCTGATCCTGCCTGAATAAAACTGGGAGTTGTGGTTCCAACCGGAGGATTGAGACTACCATCCTTCATTTAAGGGCATAATATAATGCAAAGCAGAAACAAAATGTTATACATTTTACTTTCAAATAAAATTTCAATAAGTGATATTTATTCCCAAGAACTTTAACTTAAATATATGAGCCATAACATACTAAATACGGATTATGATGAGCGTTTTATTTTGACAGACAAACTAAAGTATTTTTAAAACTTTGCTAAGTTCTGAAGTACAATGAAATATCTATAGTTACAGAATCATACAAGAATCCATATGGGAAAAAAGCATAAAGAAATGAGAGCAAAATGAGAGCATATTACCTCTTTTTTGTATTTGATTCTGTTTTTCAAATCTGATGCTACCCAAAGCAAATATTTGATTTCTTCAGGTGTATAGTTTTGTAGGGTTAAGAGGTCTTGACCTTTTAACTTAGTGGAAGTTTCAATAGGTTGCCTGTGTCTAGAACTATTGGAGGGGTGGAGGAGACAACAATATTTCTAATTAAGAACTTGCTTTTCACAATTAATCAGTATTAAGTGATCATTTATGTTCCCTGTGATTGATTATTCATTTCTCTATTGTCCCAAACAGGATTATGTAAATGTGCATGATCACATTCATTCAATTCCTTTTACTTGTGCTCCAAGTGCTCTTTACCTGCTTAATTTCCTGAATCACCTCAATAGATAAAGGAGACTTCTGATATCTGTGAGAACAAAAGGCCACTCAGAGCCAACCTCATCTAGCACCCTCCTCATCTCTGAGTTCCAGGAGTTGGCAAAGTGCACAGAGGAAATTCCCACAAAATCACTGATGAACTCCTCCAGCAATCAAACAGGCACCAAGAACATATATTCTTCACAGTTTATTACTCTGTGGAATATACATATACACATACACACACACACGCATGCACACATAAAGATAGATAGATAGATAGATAGATAGATAGATAGATAGATAGATAGATAGATAGATAGATAGTCTTCTCTGTGGAACAAGGGTGCCATTAGCACATACATAGCAGCCCCATTCTGNGAGAACCAGCAAATACCACCTCTGACTGGAGATTTTACAGTATCCTTCCCCTGCCATGCCCACCAAGCCACGCCCAGAGAACCGGTAGTAAAAGTTTGAATCCCACCACTGATGGAAACTGTAACTCAAACTATCTGAAGGTCACTAGATAAAGGAAGGCTTTTCTGGATTATCATGGTTGAGGGGAATGACAGAACAGAATAGGAAGAAGTAGACAAACAATTGAAGAGGAATGTAGAATTTTTCAGTCAAAACAAGACTTCAAAAAATTGCATTCTTTGGTTACAAATAGAATTAAAAATAGATCTCTTTTGAAACTTCACTTCAAAATAAGAGGATATGAATAAATAAATAATAATATCCAGAGATTCCTGACATAACTATGCATTCATCAAGAACTCTAACCTTTATTTTCCCATAAGTAACCTCCAAAATAGTTATTTAAAATTTGCTTTCTGCAGAATTCATATTTGGCTCAGAAACTACTCTATAAAATATATGGGAATGATATTTTTGCAAAACTGCAAGAAAGAAAAATGACTGGTATATGGCATCGGCTGACTCCATATTTTGCACTGTTTACATTAGATAATGAATTAAGATAATGGTATGTTGCACCAATAATGGGCACACTTGGAACAGGTAGTTCTTGACTTACAACCACAATTGAGACCAATTTTGTTGTTTTGCAAAGTGATCTTGACTATGTGTCTGAATGGTCATCCACTTGGCAACTTCAAACTTCAATTAATAAATGCTCTGTCTTACATATTGGTAAACAGAATCAGAATATCAAGTATAAGTTAGGTAGCATTGATCTAGCAGATGACCCTCACTTTGTTAGGGACTTAGGTTAGTGGTGGTATTCAAAAACTTTTACTACCATTTCTGTGAGCTACTCTTGGTGTGCGTGGCCATGTGACTGGGTGGGCATGGGAGCTTCTTAGCCACAGAGGAGCCTCGGGGGGGGGGCATTTTTGCTTCCCTAAGGCTTCTCTGGGGCTCAGGAAAGCAAAAAATGGAGGGGGGGCTGAGCTTCTCCCTCCAGTTTTTGCCTACCTGGGCCTCAGCAAGGGGAACCCAGGCACAGCTGATCTAATCTACAGCTGATTATCGGGAGAGAAAAAAAAGAAATACTTACCTTAGGTGAATGTCAGGCAGGCAGGCGTGGTGAGAGAGCATTGGGCGGGAGGGCAACTGGGTGAGGGGGCATGGCCAGCCAGAACTTACTACCAGTTCAGCGACCCATGCCAAATTCTTGCTACCAGTTCGCCCAATCCACTGTGAACTGGCTGAATACCACCATTCACCTAGATGTATTTATCTCTGACTATCTATGCTCCAAAGTTCATTGTAACAGCATTGCTAAAAAAGCACGAAGAGTTGTAAACTTAATTTTACAAGGTTTTTTTCTGGAAACATTATATTGCTAACTAGAGCTTATAAAACTTATAACAGGCCAATTTTAGAGTACTGTTCAACTGTTTGGAATCCCTACTGATCCCTATCTGATATAAGTACATTTGAGTGGGTTCAGAAGTATTTTACGAGAAAAGTTTTGCACTCTTCTGTACATAATAGAATCCCTATGCTACTAAGCTAGATATCCTTGGTTTGGATAATTTGGAACTGCATTGCTTGCAGTCAGACTTAGGTATTGTGTACAAAATTGTACATAGTAATGTTTTACCTGTAGGTAACTTTTTTTGTTTTAATCACAATAATATATGCGCGATCTATCATTTTAAAATCAATGTGAATTGTTCTAAACTTGGCTGTAAAAAATATGATTTTTGTAATAGAGTTGTCAAGGTCTGGAATTGTTTCAGCTACAAATTTTCACAGTTTTAGTCACAAATTGACTATGGACCTCTCTTCCTATTTGAGAGGTCCATAGTGGGGGCATGCATAAGTGAACTGAAAACATACCTACCATCCCTGTCATTATTTTTTTATATCATTTTTCTTTTTGTTTCTATTTGACAAATTACAATGTAATAAAATAAATAAACAATTGGGACTAGAATTTTGATTGATGACAAGAAGATTAAATGAGTCACACCCAATTTTACAACTTTTTTGCCACAATTGTTAATTGAATCACTGCAGTTATTAAATAAATCAGGCAGTTGTTAAGTGAATTCAGCTTCATGCATTGATTTTACTTGTCAGAAGCCAGCAGGGAAGGTCACAAATGATGATCACATGACCTCAAGACACTGCAACCTCAGAAATACATGTCAGTTGCCATGTGCCAGAATTTTGATCACATAACTGTAGGTTGTAATGCTGCAAGAGTTGTAAGTGTGAGGACCAGTTATACTTTTTTCAGTGCTGCTGTAACTATTCAGTTGCTAAATGAATTGTTTCAAGTTGAGGACTATCTGTGTAATGGTATGACTCAACAAAAGAGAGTTAAGGTTGATAGCTACTGGTAATATTCATAACTTTCAGCAATTTGATCCGCCTATTAATAGCCCACTAGCCATGCTGTCATGTAGAATAAAGGTGTTTTTTTTCCTTCTGTCCAAATGTGTCTGATTCTTGGAGACTGCCTGCAGTTTTCATGGCAAGTTTTTTTTCCCAAAAGTTATTTGCCATTGCCTCCTTCCTAAGACTGAAAGAAAATAACTGGCCCAAGGTCACCCAGCTGGCTTTGTGCCCAAAGCAAGACTAGAACTAACAGTCGGCAGAGCAGGTAAGTAAAATACTTACTAGATGAGCTCTCTTTTAAAAGCAGATGTCATCCTTTTGATTTTTATTTTTACCATATAGGTAGATAAATAAAAAATACAATTTACATGAAGCAATGCAAGACTGGCAAGAATGTTAATGAAGACAAAACAATATTGAAGCCTTTATGAATGTGGGACTTCAGCTGTCAGAATCTTATGCAAAGATCTTCTTGGTCAAAGAAATATAGGATATGAAGTCCATATGTAGAGAGACCACTCAAGCTGGTGCTATAGTGTCTTTTTTATTTTCCTCTCTCATATTCACAAGAGATCCAGAGAGATTGAAAACCAATGAATAACTGCAACACAATTTTTGACAATATAATTCAATTCTTTTGGTCATATTAGCATTATTCTAAGACTTAGTTAACATTAAATTTGCTGCCACCATGTTTCCTTTCACATTATATTGAGACAAAGTAATTCATGACAAATAAATAAGTTGCTCTTATTATTTTTTCAAAGATTTGTTTCTCTTCCCCACACTTATGAAAGAACTTTATATAATTTCTCAGCTACATCAGAGAGGAAAAGTGTCAAACCATTTGTAAATAATAGAATATGTCACTGATTTAAAGTACAAATGCAAATTATTATGGTACATACAATTATTACATACTCTAGAAATAGAGGACAAAGACAATATCATCAACATACCTATTTTTCAATAAAATTGATTTGTTTTAGTTTTATGGTTTGGTATATAAATTAACACTACTAAAAATGAAGATATAGGCTATCAATCTCATAAATTTTATAGCAGATATTAAAGAACAGTCTGTATGACTCAAGATTCACCTGTGAGATATTTAAACACTTACCGAATACATTGTACCGAATGCCTGATTTTATGTATATTTGCTGTATTAAATAGGAATCTGAAATTAAACATATTTATTAAAGGATAATTTTTAGTTGTAGAAGAAGATGTTCTAACCAGAGCCAGATGAAGTAGTGAATGCTCTGATTTTCAGTGAAGCAGCAATGATAAACAATCATGAGACTTTAGATCTTTACTATTTGTTAGATCTAAAAGCAAGGTATGCAACTTGACACAAATACTATAGATAATGTGTTAATAGTTAGCTGAGTTGCAAAATTCCTTGTTGCATCATTAGAAGACAAGATCAGCATGTGATAACAGCACTTATAGTCCATACCAGACTTTTTCCATATTGCTAAAGGTCAGATCATATTCCTGGAGAAAAAGTGTCCCTCTGTACAGAGTTTTTTGCCTGAGCAAGAAGACATCCAGGATCCCTTCCAATTCTCCTATTTTATGGTATTATTCTGCTATGCTTATCTTGTGTCCATGCAGATGTTCCATACACATATAGTTATAGAATTATCTCATTCTTTAGCTCTTCTTCTTTTTCCTCACTGGTATGTATGTGAGTGAGAGTGTAGGTGTGTGTGTGGGGGGGGCATATAATCAAAAACAGTAATCCAAGTTACTGAATGTCCACATATTACATCTATAGTATCCACTTTTCCTAAAGTTTCTTCCTGGCCTGCAGATGGTTGAAGAAAGCATACAGGTGAAACTCGAAAAATTAGAATATTGTGCAAAGGTTCATTTATTTCAGTAATGCAACTTAAAAGGTAAATGTAATATATGAGATAGACTCATTACATGCAAAGCAAGATAGTTCAAGCCATGATTTGTCATAATTGAGATGATTATGGTTACATTCATGAAAATCCCAAATCCACAATCTCAGAAATTAGAATATTGTGAAAAGGTTCAATATTCCAGCTCAAAGTGTCCCACTCTAATCTACTTAAGCCATAAACTGCAAAGGGTTCCTGAAGCCTTTAAATGTCTTCAGTCTGCTTCAGTAGGATCACAATCATGGAAAGACTGCTACCTGCAGTTGTGCAGAAAACCATGATTGACACCCCCCCCAAAAAGAGGGAAAGCCTCAAAAGTAAATTGCAAAAGAAGTTGGATGTTCCCAAAGTGCTGCATCAAAGCACATTATAGAAAGTTATGTGGAAGGAAAAGTGGTGAAGAAAAAAGTGCACAAGCAGCAGGTGATGCCGCATCCTGAGAGGATTGTCAGGAAAAGGCCATTCAAAACTGTTGGGGACTTCCAGTTTGCAAGGCTTTGGCAGCGCAGGATCGGCGATCGACTTTTGGAAATTATTATTTGAAGACTAAAAAATATTTGGTTATCTAAAAAATCTTTTTACAACGGCACTATTGTTGATGAACTGAAAATTGAATTTAAAAGCTAAAGAAGAGGATCACAACAGATCTCTTCTGGATCTGTTTTCCATTTTTTAGAAATGGGATTTATACCACCAAAACTACAAGAAGAAGAAGACTGGGATGAAGAAGAACCATCTTTAATGAACAACAACTTTAGCCGGGAAAAAGGAAAGGGGAAAGAAATGGAGATATTTGATTTAAAAAAACAACCAAAAAGGAAAAAATAAGTGAAAAATCGATACAATGTCAGAAAGCAACAGAAAAGAGATACAGAAGAAGGTTTGGAGATTAGAAGGTGGAGATTAAGAGACAAGGGGTTAAAAGTCAGGATTGGAGAAGAAAGGAAGGGAAAAAGGAAGAGAAGTTACAAAGGTTTAACAAGATGTAAAGAAAAAAATCTATTCAGAGATAGTGGTAAAAATATGATTAAAAAGTTCTGAAAGTATATAAGATTGTATTGTCGAATTTATATTTGAAATAATGTTTAAAAAATTCGATTTAATAATAGAGCTTCATTTGTTATGGATTATTGTTTAATTATATTATAACTCATCATTCTTTTTTATTTTATAATACAGTAAGTAGTTTTCAGATGTACTAAGTAGAATCAGAATGAAAAGTATATATCATTTTAAGTGTTAAATTTAGGGGAAGATTTAAAGGTGTCATACTTCAATCTTGATTACAGGAGAAATTTTGTTTAATGAGAAAGAATAATAGAAAATTGAATTAGAACAGTAAAACGATATACAGGAGACAAGGGGTACAACAGGACTGAGAGTCAAAGAGGAAAGGGAAGAGAAGTTACAAAGTTTTAAAACAAGATATAAAGAAATAAGATCTATTTAGTATAGTGGTAAAAATCATGATTAAAAAGAAAAGACACAAGATTGTATTGTTTGTATTTATATTTGAAATGTTAGAAAATGGATTTAATAATACAGCTTTTTGCCATGGATTATGTTTTACTATATGATAAACTTATTATTCTTTTGCATTTTTAATATAGTAAGTCAGCTTCAGAATGTACTAAGTAGAACAGAATGAAAATATATATTATATAAGTGTTAAATTTAGGAAAGATTTAAAGGTCATACTTAATCAGTGATTACAGGAAATTTTGTGTTAATGAAAAGATAATAGAAAATTGAAATAGAACAGACAAAAAGAATATGCATAATGATTTAAATTGAGATGAAATAATAAAATAGAATTAAGAGAGTGAAAAGAGGGGAGAATTATATGGAAAATGTAGAATGGTAATAAAGATATGAAATGAGATAAAAAGTGAGCATGAATTTTGAATTTATGTCTGTATAAAAGATGTAACCTGGATTAAGCCGCTTTCCAAAAAGAAGTTTTATTTTTGATGTTTTGTGTTTGTTTGTGTATGTTTTTATTGAAAATTAATAAAAAAAATAAAAAAAAGTGTTGGGACTTTTCAAGAGTGACTGAGGCTGGATTAGTGCATAAGAGCCACCACACACAAACGGATCCTGGACATGGGCTTCAAATGTCATAATCCTCTGTCAAGCCACCCTGAACAACAAACATGTCAGAAGCGTCTTACCTGAGCTCAAGAAAAACAGAAGTGGTCTGTTGCTCAGTGGTCCAAAGTCCTCTTTTCTGATGAGAGCAACTTTTGCATTCATTTGGAAACCAAGACCCAGAGTCTGGAGGAAGAATACACACACTGCAAGATGCTTGAAGTCCAGTGTGAAGTTTCACAGTCTGTATTGATTTGGGTAGCCATTCATTGCTGTGTTGGTCCACTGTGCTTCATTAAATCCAGGTCAATGCAGCCCTCTCAGGAGATTTTGGAGCACTTCATGCTTCCTTCCATAGATGAGCTTTTGCACCTGCCCATGCTGCCAAAAGCACCAAAACCTTTTAATGACAGTGGGATTACTGTGCTTGATTGGCCAGCAATCTTGCCAGACTGAAACTCCATAAGAGAATCTATGGGCATTGCCAAGAGAAAGATGAGAGACATTGAGACCAAACAATGCAGAAGAACTGAAGCCGCTATTGAAGCATCCTGTCTTCCATAACACCTCAGCAGTGCCACAGGCTGATAGCTTCCATGCCACACTGCATTGAGGCAGCAACTGCTGCAAAAGGGGCCAAACCAATATTGAGTACATATGCATGCTTATACTTTTCAGAAGTCTGATATTGTTCTATGTACAATCTTGTTTTATTGATTGCATGTAATATTTAATTTCTAGATGTGGATTAGGATTTTCATGAGCTGTAAACCATAATCATATCATTATGAAAATCACCGGCTTTTGAACACCTTTTAAGTTGCATTACTGAAATAAATGAAGTTCCACGATATTCTAATTTTTCGTGTTTCACCTGTATATACTGTAATACTATTTCTTAAAGCACAGGAGAATGCAATTTAGCCCTGAGGGGTGGGGTGAGGGGTGTTAGATTATCTTGCATCTGAGAAAAAGCCTTCCCTCTTACCTAAAACAATTGATTCCTTTATCATGAACAATTAAATAATCAGCTATTTCCATTTTCCACAAACATAAATTCCAACTGCATTTGTAGAAAAATGGGTACCTTATAGCAATAGTAGTTATAGATCACTGTATTCTTGTTATATTTAGAAGCTGAATAAAAACAAAGTTGTGGTGACATGGTGAAACAAAAAAGAGACTAAAGTGTAGTCTTTCTAATCTTTCTAATCATAAGTACTGATAGTCCTTGACTTACAACAGTTCATTTAGTGACCGAATTTACAGCAGCACTGAAAAATATAACTTATGACTATTTTTCACATCTTTGAAGCATCATGTGATCAGAATTCAGATGCTTGGCAGTTGGTTGAAAATTACATACCAATATCTGTATGTTGCATCACCTGTAAAGTCATGGAATCAATTATTAACCAATCCATTATCCTCCACTAGGAGACAAACAACCTACTCTCCAACGAACAATTTGGTTTCAGAAAAAAATTATCCTGTAATCTGCAACTCCTACACTGCAAAAACATATGGACTACACAACTCGATCAGGGCAAAGCAATTGACGCTATTTACATAGACTTCTGTAAAGCCTTTGATTCAGTGGTACACGACAAGCTACTCCTAAAACTAAAATCTTATGGCATCTCTGGACACCTGCATAACTGGATAGATGCATTCCTGTCAAACAGGCAACAAATTGTCAGAATAGGGAACACCCTATCAAATCCTGTACCTGTCAACAGTGGTGTCATGCAAGGCAGTGTCATGCAAGGCAGACCAACTCTCTGTATACTTTACATAAATGACCTCTGTGATCATATAAAAGCAACTTCTCTTTGCTGAAGATGTAAAGTTATTCAACACCACAGACAATACTGCTATCCTTCAAAAAGACCTTGACTATATATCAGAATGGTCAAACAAATGGCAACTTCAAATCTCAGGAAATAAATGCTCTGTCTTACATATTGGCAAAAAAAATCAGAAAATAAAATATAAGCTGAATAATCAAGACCTTGTTGATGATCCAAACTCTGTCAAGGACCTTGGAGTACTAATCTCTAATGTTCTAAGTGCCAGAGCCCACTGTAACTACATAGCCAAAAAGGCATTAAGAGTTGTTAACCTAATCTTACGTAGCTTTTTTCTATGGTAATATACATAATAACTAGAGCATACAAAACATTGCTAGACCAATACTCGAATACAGCTCATCATTGGACCAACATTCACATCTAGATGTTAACAACAGTTGGGGAAAGTCCAGAAATTTTTTTAAGAAAGTTCTTACTCTTCTACGTCGTTATGGAATATTCTATCCACCAGACTTGAAATTTTTAGAACCTTTAACAACCAGACTATGCCCCTTGGTTTATCCATAGCCCATTCCATAAAGCTCTGTGTAGTCTCTTGCCTCATGTCAAGTTTGTTTAGTATGTTAGTACACTCCAAATGTAGCAGACCAAAATCCTCCTTTAATTCTAGCATTGTAAAAAGTTTTAACCTTTATTCTTGCTTTCTTACCTTGCCATATATATTTCAACACAATTTTGTTTAAATCTTCAAAGTAGTCCTTTCCAAGCCTAATTGTATTGTTTGAAACAAATATAAAATTCTGGGTAAAATATTCATTTTGATTGTTGAAATTCTCCCTATTAGTGACAATTGTAGGTTTTCCCATTTCGTCAAGTCTAGTGCTATCTGTTGTTTACGTTAATGTAATTGTTCTCTTTTAATGTACTACATCTTGCTGTCAAATATATCCCCAAGTACTTAATCTTTTCGTAACTTGAATTTTCAATACATCTTGCCAATTCTTCTTTTTGTCTTAGTAACAGTGTTCTTTTCAAAATCTTTGTCTTGTCTTTGTTTATTTTCAAGCCTTGCCATAATGCTCATATCTTTTCCAATAGTTTGGTACTGTTCTAGAGGTCTTCTAAAATAAAGCCAAGTCATCTGCAAAAGCTTGCAATTTAAATTCTTTTTAATTTTCATTCCTTTTTATACTCTTTTCATCTCTAATGTTTCTATTTAACACTTCCAGGGTTGATGAATAGCAAAGTGATAGTGGGCAACCTTGTCTTGTACCTTTTCTTATATGATACAGTGTTAATTCTCCCTTTATCATTACCTTTGCCGTTTGCTTATAATATATGGCTTGTATTGCTTGAATAAATTTTCTGGCAAAGCCCATCTGTTCCAATAAAATAATCATGAATCTCCAGTTCACATTATCAAATGCCCTTTGTGCATCTAAAAAATATCAAAGCCATTTGTTTCAATTAGACGAGAACTCAGTACAGAAGCCTGATGAATGGCAGATGAGATTCTGCTGAACGTTGCTACAAACTTTAAAGCATACAATGACGAGGGATAATACCCGAAGGAGCTGAACAGATATATGATGTATAATATATCAACATCAATGCATGAGCAGTGTGACAATCTGGTATCCTTCATTTTGATACAAGTAGCAATAATAATATTAATAATATTTGTTACATTAGTTAAATATGTAATCCATAGATATTAAACATACATGTTTGTTTTATAGTAGTTATTCAATATTTAATGTTGCATTTTAATGCCAATCACAACATTATTTGAGCATATATAGTATGGAACACATGCCATCTTTCAACTCGGAATCTTTCATCTAATCATTGCATTTTATTCTCATTCATAAAATATGTATGCTAATTTCCCCGTTTCTTATTTTTACCTCTATTCTAGTTTCTAGTCAGGCCACCATTACTAATCCTTAGCGTTAATAATATTTATATTATGATAGTGCTTTATTATTAGCTATTCAATGTTTCAGTGTTCCCTTCTAGTGCCATCACCATATTGTTATAAAAACAAAAACATACATAATGCCATGTTTCTCACAAAATAGCCACGAGCCTTTTTCTTTTCACCCCCCCCCAAAAAAAATGGCTAGGCCATCTTTTTGGGGTGACTTAATTCCCTCCCTTGAATCCTTGGGCGGTGGGCAGCGATGGCTTGGATGTTGACTCCGGCGTTGGGGCACTTCGTATCGGGAGACTTTCCGCCACCATTGCTTTCTCCTCTCCCGTGCTTCCGCAGCATTTAGAGAACCACAGCGTTGGCACAGCATGCCGTGGCCAGCCAGGCTCCTCCTGCAACTGGGCCCAGTAGGACACTCGGCTTCAGGTGCGTCCTGTCACCGCCTTCCCTTCGCAGGATCGGGCCCACCCGGAGAAAGCACCCAAGCCACCATCCCTGCCTGGCCAGAGAGCAAGAGCATTGCCGGGGTGCCTAGCGCAGCCGACAGGCAGGCCCTCCTGCCCAGCAGTGGAGCTCTCACCAAGGCATGAGATGCCTCCCCGACTGGACCCTCCATTCATCCTCCCAAGCCATGCAGACTGAGCAGAGCCGGGGAAAGCGAGCGCGGGGTGTGTGCCCACTGCCAAGCAAAAGAGCCGGGCCGACCGAGCTTGGCTTCTCTTCCCAAGTCCCTCCAGCCCAAACCGAAGGGCCACCAGGAGATGCTGCCGGAGGCAGTGTAGCGCCACGCCATCCGTGGAGAGGGAGGCAAGGCTATGGCCTGCGCCCATTCTCCTCCAAGCTGAGCCCCACGAGGGCAGCCTCTGCCTGATACCCATGCTGCTGCAGTTGTTGGAGCTGCCAGTACGTGTGGAGATGCATTGGGATAGGAATGGGCTGGGCAGGAGGTGGAAAGGATGGGTGGCTTCAGGCTCTCTCCGCCGGAGCCTGCCGGCGCGGGAAGCAGTGCTGCTGTCGCCTCTCCTCCGTCTGCGGATGGGTGGTGCTATCACTGCCTCAGGCAGCCTCCCTGGCCCTTCGGGTTCAAGTGGAGGGACTGGGAAGGAAGCCAAGCTCAGTTCGGCCCGGCTCTAAGTATGGCAGGCGGGCATGCACCCGCGGCTCGCTTTCCCGGCTCTGCCAGCCCGCACAGCTCTGGCGCAGCAGGATGAGGGATGGTCCAGTGGGAGGCGCTCACTGCCTGGTGAGAGCTCCGCCGCTGGGCAAGAGGCCACCCCTGTCAGCTGCACCTGCACCGAAGGCGAAGCTCTTCTGCTTTGCCCGGGCGCCAGGCAGGGATGGTGGCTGGGCACTTCTCCTGGGATGGGCCGATCCTGTGCTGTGGCCCGGGAGATTCACCTCCTCACGTGGGTTGGGATGCCATCTCGGGCAGGGAGTCTTTGTCTGCCGGTAGTAGGGAGTGTTGTTTTAAAAGAAGTTGGCTTTGCCTTCAAAGTGAAGGGAAGGCGTGACAGAAGTGCTGAACCCTGATGGCCCATCCACAGGCTCCAGTTGCAGGAAGGAAGCCCTGGCTGGTTGCGTGTGCTGGTTGCGTGTGTGCTGCGGCATTGCTTTAAAATGTGCAGCAATGGGCAGAAGGAAAGCAACAGTGGCGGAAGGTCTCCCGATACGAAGTGCCCACCAATGCCGAGGTCATGCGGAAGGTCTCCCGATACGAAGTGCCCCACCAATGCCGAGGTCAATGCAGGCAGCACCATATCCGGGTATGCAACAAAAGTACTTCCTAACAGCCAGCCCCCCCACCATTCCCCCCCATTTCACATGTTTAATATAGGCCTTAATTTGGGGGAAGGGGCTTTATTTGATTTTATGCCTATAAAGCATGCTGGGACTTCCTATTGGGGGAGGCTGTATTGTTGGAGAAACATGGTATCATCTTTCAATCTTTGCTTTATATTAAAGTGTGTATTCTTATTTCTACCTCTAGTCTAGCATTTAATAAAGCCATCATGATATTACAAAAAATATTTTCTTTCTATTCATCATCTCTTGATTCTTTTAATACCTCAATTCTTATTCAGTTTTTAGCTTGCCTCCCATACTTCTCTCTTGGATCTTTGTCTTTATCGACATTTATGTCTTCTCTATTCAGTCTAAATATTTCTCCCATCTCTATCCTCCTATGCTGCCAGGTCTCCAGAGTGTCTACCCAAGCCCCTATCTCCCTTTCAAAAGTATCTTCCTGCTTATCTGATTCAATTTCTAAATCTCTTAAACTACTTTCCCCTTGGTTTATTTCATTAGTCATTATCTTTATTGTCTTCTCCTTCTCATCTTCTTGCTTTATTTGCTGGTTTGTCTGTTCTGTCTTTTCCTCCATTCTTTCTGTTGTCTCCTCTCTTTCCTGGACTTTTTGGTCTTCATTCATTATCAGTTGTAGGGTATTTTTTACTTTCCCATTTATGCCTTGTAGTAGGTTTTTTTTAATCTCCCTGTGATTCTTTGTCATAGTATCTTTAATGCTTTGGAACATCAGATACAGATAATCAGATGATCAGGGTTGGAAGGGACCTTGTAGGTCATCTAGTCCAACCTTCCACCTAAGCAGGAGACCCTACACCATTTCTGACAAATAGCAATCCAATCTTTTCTTGAAAGTCTCAAGTGTTGACACTCCCACAACTTCCAAGGGCAAATTGTTCCATTGGTTGATTGTTCTCACCGTCAGAAAGTTTATCCTTATTTCCAGGTTAAATCTCTTCTTGTTCAGTTTCCATCCATTATTCATTGTCTTTCCTATAGATGCTTTAAAAAATAGCTTGACCCCTTCCTCTCTGTGGCAGCCCCTCAAATATTGGAACACTGCTATCATGCCTCCACTGGTCCTTCTCTTCACTAGACTAGCCATGCACAGTTTCTGTAACTCTTCTTCATCCACTCCCTTAATCATCCTGGTTGCTCTTCTCCTCACTTTTTCTAGAGCCTCAACATCATAGTGTAGTGACCAAAACTGGATGCAGTAGTCTAGGTGTGGTCTTACTAAGGATTTATAGAATGATATTAGTACCTCACAATCTTGATGGTATCCCTCTGTTAATGCAATTTAGGATAGCATCATATTTTTTTGTTGGCGGCTGCACACTGCTGCCTCATATTTAGCTGGTTGTCCATTTCTTTTGAAATTTCACTTATTTCCCCCAAGGGAGCATCTTGTCTTATTTTAGTATGTCCTGCTCTTACTCAATAGTCCAAAAGCAATATATTCAAGCCGAATTTGCTTCTCAGAAAATACAATTATCATAGTTCTTTATATCCCAGGTTTATTCAATCAGTTCCATTTAGATAGTCCAAGAAGCTTTCCAAAAGTCAAAAGTCACCTTACTTTACTGAAGAGTCTTCTTATCCTCACAATTGAGTCTCCAGTAATCATAAAGTAGATAATTATAGAACAGCAGGTATCACCACAGATGATTGATATCTTGAGATGATTATTGTTTATTTCTCTTCTCAGAAACTTTCCCAGGCTTGTAGGATTATGGTATATTTTCCATTCATTCATAGGTGGTGCCCTCAGGATACATTTCAACATTGTTTCAAATCTGACAAGCTGTTTAAACCAATTTTAATTCAATTTATGGAAGCAAAGTCATTTATTCAAGTAGATAGTTCCAGCATTTTAAAATGCCTTTCCAAAACAATGCCAACCCAGTATGAAAGTCCAATTTTCTAAGTTTTAAAAAGTTTTTAACTTTTCTCCCCTTACCTTCGGGTCTTGGATTTTTCTTTGTATAATTATTCACCACTTTTCAATTTTCAATTTCATCGTACACATATTATGCATTGACAATAAACACTTGATTGATTTAACAAATAGTTCTAAGAGTCACTTTTCCTGGATTTTCTTTTTTCTTTTTTTTTTCTTTTTAGAGTTTTTTTTAATTTCTAAATAAAAAAAGGAATCATCTCACCCAGATCCAATCACTGTTCATCTACACTGCTACTGCACTTTCTTTGTTGCCTCAGATGTCGCAGCTTCATGGCAGCCATAATGGCTGCCACTTCTCATCATGGATGAGAAGGAAGAAGCCCTGGTCAAGCAGAAGAGTTGTGGCTCTCTATGACCTACAGGGCACTCCTCTTTTCTTTATCACCCATACAGGGGGCTTTAGCTCCTTTCAGAGCCCTGCAACGGGGAGAACTTGGAATGGGAGCGTGGAGACCCACTCCTCACATTCAATCTCATCGTGATATCAACTGGCAGTTTGTTCATTTATGACTGTTGCTGTGTCCCAAGGTCATCTCCTGGGATCCCTTTCTGTGACCTTCTGACAAGCATAGTCAATGGGGAATCCAGATTCAATTAACAACTGGGTTACTAACTTATCAACTGCAGTGATTCACTGAACAACTTTGGCAACAAAGGTTGTAAATGTGGCAAAACTCACTTAACAAATGTTTCACTTAACAACAGAAATTTTGGGAACAACTGTTGCTGTAAGTTGAGGACTACCTGTATTTCTTGCTGTAAAGCTACCTGGTAATTTATACAAATGTTATGTTTTAAATAATTCCTAATCTCAATTTTTATAGAATCCTTCATAGTATGTGGAAAGTAGGACAGAAACACAGCATTGTATAAATGTATATATGTATAAAAATCTCCATATCTATCTGAACAACATGTTGCCTGGGTACGATTAGTTTTGAGTACAGATCAACAATAATCATAATGGCAATCATAGTATACATATCAATATTAATCACATAGTGATAGTACAATTAACTCCTCCATCTTAAAAAAAAATCTGTATATAATTATAATTATAAGACTATTCTTTTAGTCTTTTTAATTTCTAACCTCTTTCTGTTAGTTAGCCATTGGTAAAACAAGTCCCATGTTAAGAAGTATTCTATTTCTTCCTTTTCTTTTATTTAAAGTGCTAGTCTATCCATTCCAATATTTTTATAACACTTTCCTCTGCATGAATCTTTTCATTTTTCCATTGTTGTGCAAATACATATCTTACTGCTGTTAACACATGTAAAATTAAATATGTATTCCCTTTATTATACTGTTCTAGCAAGATCCCCAACAGAAATATTTTTGGGGAGGGTAGGGCTGACATCAAAGCAATACGATGTGTCTCACAGAGAGCTCTGTGAGACTGTTGAAATCTAGCTGTCAGAGAGGTCTTAAATGGACCTAAATCACCTTGAGGGGTAATGAGTGTAGAGAACACACTCTGGTGACCAAGGGGGTCCACAATCTCCCTCATTGACCCAGGGAAGGCTATCTGACAGCAAGGAAGATGGTCATTGCAAGTCATTCTGAAGCTGGAGCAGTCACCAGAAAGAGAAAGCAGAAGACAGTGTGAACAGACTGGTGATATACTTTTAAATCTGAATATTTAAGAACAAAGGGAAGAAAGAGCCCCATGGAATACAACTGAGGGAAGTGAGACCTAAAAGGAGATGGGGTGGAATTGTTTTTCTTTCCACCTCCTGAATAAAAGTGGTGAGGAGAGCTTTTACGAGCCATAATTAAGACAGGAAATTTACTAAAGAGTTGCTGAAAGAGTCTATTTAGGAAAACTGGACTGGATATTTCAAATAGAATATAATACTTACCATAAAACCAATCTAGAATTTTTGGACAATACAAACTGACTTTATGGAGCTTATTCTACAACTTTTATAATTTTTGAACTTACATAGAATAGAGTTTGTTAGAGGGAAAAAGAAAGATGCAGAGCAATAGTGCCACATAAAGGCAGAAGTGAAAATTACAGTGGAAATTATACAGATTGAAAACTTAGCCTTGAAGCTTGAAGTTTAAAGGCCCTCTCACACTGGCCGATGGATGCAAAACGTTAGTAAAAAGGACACAGCGGATGAGAAAAATGTTCCATCCGTTGTTATCTGCTCTCAAAAGGGG
>BHFT01024283.1:0-25722 GCA_004320025.1 Laticauda laticaudata | reverse complement strand
CGTTACTTATGACAGCTGAAAGATGCAAAGCAAAGGGAAAAAGTCTTGAAGGCTGAAAATCTTGAAGGCTGACAGACAAATGCATCTGGAAATGAAGACTTGTAATGATTCCAAAGTTCAACATGTGTTGACTTCCTTGAATTATAATGGGAATGAAAAGAGGAATTTATCCAAATTATCTTAAACTAGATTCCCATTCATATTTGTATTAATCTGGCAATGTGCAAATCTGGACCACCTGCTTCCCTGCACACAGATGTGAGATTGGATCAATGTCAATGCTACATCGAAGGGGCTCATTTCAAATTATCTTTTTTTATTTCCATCATTCACAGCCAGATAGCTTGAGTTGTACAAAAGGATAGTAGCAAGTAGCATCACAAACTGAAAAATACAGTCAATCCAATGTGGAAATATTCTGTGTCATGCTTCATTTTTAATGTTTGGTCTTGCCCCTTCTGGAATAAATTGTTTGCAGCTTGTGGAGAATTAGAAAAGATTGTGCCAGCACAGCATTGATGAGTCACCATGAGAAAATAGTTAAAACAGCTGAAAAAGATCAACACAGCCATTGGAGTTTGGCTTTGCATAAAAATGGCTATGTGATGGAATATCCTAATTTTGAAACTTGTCTCCATGTTATAATCAATTTAACACTGAAATCTTCAAGGTTTATTTTTAAATAATATATGAGATCACCTTGCCCATGCTTAGTGGCATGAGAGAGAGCTCAGGTGTAACAAACATGAGGTAACGAGCTGCATCACAAATTTTAAAAATTGCACAAATTTTTCTTAAAATATCATTTCTAATTGCTACAATTATTTAGCTAAGATGAGCTTCCAGCATGATACTCCTTCCAATATGTTTTTCTATGGAATTTCATCTCATGAGAAATCTTCACTAGAAAAACAACTTGTTTCCCTGGTCCTAAGGCTATAGAATGTTTTCTATAACTATGTCTGTTTGTGTGATATGTGTTTGTGTGTTATAACCAAATGTTTCAGAATGTATGCTTTGTTTAAATGTATGCTTCATACAGATTTTCAGCACAGGAAATATGTTGAGGTAAATCCTTGCATATTCTGCAAGTAATGTGCTTATTCACATTATTAGAAATTTGTTTTTTGTAGATCATACAATTTCTTCTTCCTTTTTGTTAAAAATGGTGGTGGTTGTGGTTGTCATTATTGTGTATTGAATTTATTTGATTTTCTCAATCCAACACCTGTCAAAGAAATACAATGAGGTTGTGGGTCAAAATGTTACCTTGCCTTTATATTTGACTGAGCAATGAAAAAGGAAAAGAAGAAGCTTAAGAAGTAAACTACAAAGTGCATTAAAAGGATTTATATTTGCCCACATTTTTCCTTAGTAAAGATTTTCATACGTTCATTAGTGACTTTGAACAATAATACTGTGCTATAGATGTCAATACATAAGATATCCTTTCATATCATCTTTATTTTTAAATTCATCTAATAGTGGTACTTACCTGACATACGTTTAAACATTAAATAAAGATGAGGGAACTTCTTTGCTAACCTAATCTGGCCAAGGGAAAAAAATATGCTTGCTAACTTGTGATTAGAATAGGAATATGCCAAAAATCATGCTTTTTTGTATAAAGCTAAGAAAAAATATACCTGGCATAGGATGGATCTCCTTTTTCTTTAGATAGCCACAAAAATTCAGCCCTTCAGCCTTCCATCTTCAAAGGTGGAACTCTTTTTCAAAGGTGTTCTGAATCTTGGAGAAGCCAAGATGAGTATTCTTTATGCCTCCATTAACAATGTCAGAAAAGCAAAGTGGTAAAGATGACAACTGCAATACTTTTTGGCACTTTCTGAAGAATTAAAAGTCCCTTCTAATGCTTCTGCCAGCAGTGCTTATGTTGAATCCTTTTTGTCACCTCTCTTCTACATCAAAATATATTATATAGAAAAGGAGAAGTGTTGATGGACTTAGCTTCCTGATCCAGCTCAAGTGCTATATTTGTTCCTGACCTCAGCAACTGACTTATAAATAAAAATACAGACTAAATACACTTTCAATACTAATAATTTCATACTTGAATCATTCCAGTGTTTTTAAAATTACAAGAAAAGAATGGTGCACCCCTTTTCTGCTTGGGCTTTTTTTTAAAAAATTTCATTATTTTTTCAGTTTCTGACAAAATAAAAGAATAATTCCAAGCTTCTCAAGTTTTCAGCAGCACTGAAATAAATTGAGTTGGTATTTCAGAAACTGTCCAAATTTAAGATCAACTCTTCTGGTATGATTGGAGGACAATGTTAAATAAAAGAATTTGTGATCATCCCCTCCTTTAGATATAACCTATTCAGACATTCTGATACCCAGAAGATTAAAAAAAAATGTGAAAGATCACAGAAACAGATATAATAATAGAATGGTGAGGGTTATGGGACTAATATATAAAGCTAGCCTGTTTCCATTTTCTTTTATGCAACTAATTGTAAAGGAAAGATTGGAACACCTGAATAATGACTATAAATCAATAAATCACATTCTGCCAATTGATGAGCATCAGATTCAGAACAGAGGAAATTACATTACTAGAATTTGCACTAGAATTTGCTGCCACAAGGATGACATGGCTGTTAATTTAGATGGCTTTCAAAGATTCATCAAAGCCAGATGAAAGAACTTTATTCAGAGGCCTCTAAATATGAATTCCTAGAGACAGCAGTGTGGGAAGCAGTATTTTCTAGCTCTATTTAGCTACACAGAAAAATTTGGATAGACAGACATTTAACATGGCACAGCAGAGTCTTTCTTAACTCAACAGAAAGTAGATTTCTGAGCATTTTTCTTGCGTCTGTCTTTTTTCCAAATATCATATCCACACTATTTATTCCAGGAAAAGAGCCTTAAGGTTAACTGTTTGAAGCAGCTCTCAGCTAATCATGCAAGTCACCGTTGCTGAGCTGGGAAGATAAAATGAGCTAATCCCTTGAATTTTTCTGTTCATTCTCTGGGCATAGAATAGAGTATAAATGGAATAAAAAATATTGGAAAAAGCTTAATCTGAATTAAAATAGAAATATCCTTAAATTATGATAATATAATTAAAAATATTCATTCCACGTGTAGGCAAGGCTTTCTTCAATTACACAATGAACCTTAGCTAGGAATGGCCTTTCTTCCACCAGCCATTATCTGGGCTTCCCTCTTTCTTTTCTGGATGTTTATAGGTATGACAAGGGGAAGAATAAAACTTTCATGTCCTTGATAAAGGAAGGGTGAGGAGAGATACATTTTTCTCTGTTACTCATCATATCAGAAGTAGAAGCCACCCAATGAAACTGATTATTTATTTATTTAATTTATTCGCTGTCTATCTCATCACGGGGCTACTCTAGGCAGCTTACAACAACAAAATGGAAGAACTCTATAAAGCCTTAGTAAGACCACACCTAGAGTACTGCATCCAGTTTTGGTCATCACACTATAAAAAAAAATGTGGAGAGTTTAGAAAGAGTACAGAGAAGAGCAACCATGATTATTAGGGGACTGCAGCAGTGGTGGGATTCCAAAAAAAATACTACCATTCTGTGAGCAGGCTTGGCAGGCGTGGTTACAGCAAAATCCCATTTCCTCCCCATCCCACTAACTTGATTTCCAGTTCTGTTCTCCTGTGCAGGGCAACAAAAGAAGACCTAGATGATCAGCTAGGACTTGGGAGGCAGAACATAGATGAGGGTGAGGTCAGGTAGAGGTGGTATTTGCCAGTTCTCTGAACTATCAAAATATCAGCTATCAGAATTGGTGAGAACCTGCTGAATGCCACCTCTGGGCTGGAGGCTAAAACATATGGCAAACAATTGCAGGAAATGGGCATGGCTAGTCTAGTGAAGAGAGACATGATAGCAGGAGACAGGAGAGACATGATAGCAGTGTTCCAATATTTGTGGGGCTGCTACAGAGAGGAGGAGGTCAAACTATTTTCCAAAGCACCTGAAGGTCAGATAAGGAATAATGGATGGAAACTGAACAAATAAGGAATTTTTTTCTGACAGTGAGAGCAGTCCCCCAATGGAACAGCTTGCCTTCAGAAGTTGTGGAAGCTTCGTCACTGGAAGCTTTCAAGAAGAGACTGGATTGCCATCTGTCAGAAATGGTATAGGGTCTCCTGTTTGGACAGATGGTTGGATTAGATGACCTACAAGGTCTCTTCCAACTCTGTTAATCTGTTAAAATTTGAAAAGAGAGCAGACAAAACAGAAGTAAAATAATAGGACAATAAAACAAACAATGAAAAAGAAAACAACAAAAACACATCAATATGATAATTTAAAAGATAGAGCTCTAAACATTCTAAAAAATTAGAACTGATAAGAAGAAACGTTTCTTCACACATTATGTAATCAACCTGTGGAACAAGTTACCAAGATGTGGTGTTTAGTTACTCATTTACATGGCTTCAAAGAAAGACGAGTCAAATTTCTAGAAGATACATCTATTAATGGTTAGTAGGTTTTGTGACTAGAAATTGACTCCAGACACAAGCACAATATTCTGCATACAGTGCATGTGTCAGGTCTAAAAACCAAGCATGATGTGTGCTGATTCTATAGATGAATTATGACAGACTAAACACTCTACCATCTACCATATACCTGAGAACTATTAGAGATGAGCTATTCTCTCTTTCTCTCACACAAAATATTTGGGCTGAATTGTCTCTTTTTCCTCTGGAATGCACTCTCCCCCTCCTAGGAATTCAGCCTACTGCACTCCATCATGTCATGAGAGCAAGGAAGGGAGAAAACGACTGCTTTGATCTCTGTTTGTGTGCTTTCAACAAGGAAGTTAAGTTAAATTGCTCTCCACCCGTTCTCCAGTTGGCAGAAAATTAGATCTGCACATCATTAACACACACATGATGATCCCTATCCTTATCACAGGCACAATGTAAGTAAAGAGGTGCTTGCTTACGTACTAAAATGCAAATTATGAACAGCGATTAGTGAATTTCCCCATTTTTTGTTCTCTTCCCCCTCACTAAATTTCACCAACTGGCAGGAAAACATGGTCCAGACGCTATTCTCAATGTGAGCTGGAGCTGAAAATGCAGGAGATTTTGGACAAATGAGTTTGCATAGAGATGTTCAAAGGAAGCCCAATTATCAGCTATATCAGCAGATATTTAGATATGAATGTTATACCCATGTTCCAAGACAGCTTAGCTCTGTTCAAATTCAACCTGAACATGAATGTATGGAGTATGGGGATGGGGATGTCAACATATGGCAGGGTGTTAAACACAAGGCCTATGGGCTGCATTCAGCCCACGAGGTGGTCAGATCTGACCCGCGATGTGGTCTGATCTGGCCCATGGGGCAGTCCTGGAAAATGTAAGGCCCACGTTGCTTCGGCTCACTCTACCCAATGAAAAGAGGAAACATCAGACCAGTGTAGCTTCAACCTGGTCTACCCAGTGCCAAGAGGAAATATGCCAGCAGTATGGGAAGTGGCATCAAGCTGGCCACATCCACTCAGTTGGCCATGTCCCCCGCCCCTCTCCCATCAACCACAGCTCTGATGTGGCCCTCAGTGAAATTGAGTTTGACACCCCTGATATATGGAGTATGGATATGGAATGTGAACATGAACGTATGGAATATGAGTATGGAGATGTGTGCTATGAAGCAATAGAGATTAAAATATGGGGCAGGGAATCAGACAAAGGGAACACCATGATGACAAAGCAAAACCAGAAGCTGTTAGGGCAGTAGGGCATACTGGTTCTGTAGTCAGATGATATTAAAGAAAGGTTCTCTGACACAGTATCTTTGATTTTCACCTAGGAAATGACACATGAATTAATAATCAGGCCAGGCAATAAATGTGCAAATGCCACACAGGTCTATGGAGCTGTAGAATATAAATTGTGGAAATTAAGATGAAAAAAATCAAAACACATTTCATAAAACATTGCATTTTCTCCAGAAAAGTTTTATGAAGCCTGAAATGTAATAATATATATATTTTAGGATGCTTAAGATAGGTAGGGTGGTGTAGTAATTAAGTAGTCACAGGGTTGTAGTCTTACCACAGTTTTACTGTAGGCATGGAAACCAGCTAAGTCAGTAATATTCTTTCAGTCACAAAAATCAATTCAGGTTCTGCAACCCACTGGGTGAAGAACAGATTCCTTGTCACATCGTGCAGTAATGTGAGTTACTCAAGTGCAATGCAAACAAGGAGACCATATAACCAAATGGGACCAATAAAAATAAAATAAAAGCTTACCCATTACTTACTGATGGCAGTAAATACTGAATAGTCACATTCAAAAATGCAGGTCTAAAGTTCTCTCAAAGAAATACTCGAATACTTTCCTTCATTTCCCCCCCCCCTTTATTATTGTTGTAAATAATTCAAAGCAGTGAATTATAGTTACAGAGTGTGTGAACATTTGCTATATAAGATGAAAGTACTAGAAATAAATATTTGGGCTTCTTTCTAAAACAAATGCATAATTGGGGTTAGATTAGATGAGAAGTGAATTTCATTACTGTGCACTATTAAGCCCATGTCACACTGCCCAACGGATGCAAAAAGGACACAGCGGACGAGCAAAATGTTCCATCCGTTGTTGTCCGCTCTCAAAAGGGGCAAAAATTTGTATGGACCAGAGCGGGAAACGAACGGACCGGGTGGAGGACAGCCAGTGGCGGATTGAAAGCTTGGATGCGGAATCGGAGCTATTACCGCGGATGGATGTGTGGATGGGCAGGATGGCACATCCTCAGGCATCTGGGCGAGACTCCAGCATAAGCGGATCCTTGTCGAACGAATACAGCGGTGCAAGAGCGATGTCCGAACAGGCATGTAAGTGGATGCACAAGCGGTTTGCACAGGCAGAAGCCTGTACATGGAGGATGCCTGGCGGTTAAGTTGCCTATGCAGGGAGGATGCATTGCGTCAGCCCTGCGGATATAAACGGAAGCAGCTCGAGAAGAGGTCGCCATGTCAGAGGAAAGACCTGCTGCCAGATGGGATTGGCTTGCCTTGCCTGCCCTGCCTGCATGTCTTGCCTGCAAGCACTTGCTTCCCAGCCTGTTGCTGCCACCCTCCCTGCCAGCCTTTCCTGCCAGCCTGGGCTTCCTTGCCAAGCCTTTCTGCCAGCCAGGCAACCCCACAACGCATTGTTGGTGAAGCCACAGCAAGCCTCAGCCATTCTGCCTGCCAGCCCTGGCAAAGGGACAGTGGCTACCCATTCCCGCCCCCTGGCCCTCACTCTTGTTTCTCGCGCGCGGCTTTGCTGGCAGTCTCACCAAATATGGTTGCTCAGACCAGCATCTCTCAAGTCAACAGCCACTCTTCCAACTAGTCCCGATTGCCCACAACTTAACAGCATAGAGACCATGGATCCGATGACTGCGAGCAATGACTGAGAATAATAGTTAGAGGACTGAGTTTGTTTACTTGTAAGTTCCTTATCTTTGCTTAAGACAACTTTACTTGATTCATTTGCTTATTTAATTAAAGTCATAAAGTTAGCTTAGAAAGTTAATAAAGGTTATCTTTGCTAAGAGCACTAGTTTCACTTGGTTGGCATTTATTTTACTTTAATAAAGTGTTGATGAAAGCTTTGAAAAAAAATGGTTAAGCCTAGCATGCTTGTGAATAGATTAAGAAGATATTTGAAGGATACATTAAACTCCAGTGTCAACCTAGTGGGGACTGTATTGGTCCACCATCCAGCGATCACGAGATGATTCCCCTCCTTTTTTAGATGAGATTATGCGTTGTCCGCTAAGGGTGTCCCTAAGTCCTACCACATACCTTCTAAGACATACTGCAGGACTCTCCGTAAAATATATAAGGATACATCCCAGAATAACAAATTGTATATGGTACCATTTTGAATACTTTATATACAACAGATGATACGTGCATTTTACATCCTATTCATATTTCCGTTGTTAACTAACGCTGTGTAGATCGTTTCCATGTACCTTTGTGGTTTTCCTCGGCCATCTTTCCCTTTTGTTTTCAGCTGTTAGTTGGATTGTGAGTTTGAGGATGGCCAGATGGCACATGCGCAGAAAGAAAAGGAATTACAGTAGACGTTTAACGTATGATAACGGGACATAGAACCATTTATTGCACCGTCATCTAGTGGATCGTCGGATGGTACATTCATCACCTTGCAGATCACGAAAGGTTCATTCCATTCACAAAAGTTTTGTAGCTAGCGTTCAAAACTTACTGGCGTGAATGAAAATTGCAGTGGATGGAAGACCACAGAATAAACCTCGTGGGACTTAAAATGAGCTTCGCAATAGGACTGGGAGGCAGTATGGTAAAACACGTTGGGCTATGCTAGGTGAGTACACAGCGGATTGCATAGGCGAGCGTTTTCCAATGGATGGCAAGCTTTTTTTAACATTTTACATCCTCTTTGCATCCATAGGTGCAGTGGGACCGGGCCTTTAGTTCAACTTAATAGGCAGCCATCAACACCTTAATGAACAATTAATAGCTGCACACAAACAGGAACCATATAAATACAATGCATAGAACAGTCCAGTGCACATAATTTGAAGAGAGAGAAGTTCTTTGATAATGGGCTCCAGCATGAGTCCAAATCCTTGGAAGAATAAACCTTTGATCCTGGTGACCAACTCAGAATAGATCCTTCCAGTCTTTACAGTAGTACAGAAGTGATTTGGAAATGCCATCTTCCATCTTTGATTTTGCAGTCTATTGTGATATTTCCTGGCTGGCTCCCATCTAGGTACTAACCAGGTGTAATCCTGTTTAGCTTTTCGTAATCATTCATGATTTGCCATCTCAACATGTTTTGGGAATATACTAGGAATATTAGCTCTGTAGTGAATTCTTCTGCATGTTTATATTTATTCTCAGTTTGATAGAAAAGAATCTATTTTCAAAATCATGTTTCAAATAACACTTTGGCTTAAATTCAGTATGATCTGTCTGTTTGTCTGTTTGTCTGTCTGTCTGTCATCTACCTATCAGATTTATTCTCAGTGAGTCTGGGTGACTTACAAATAATACAAAACCCAATATAAAGAGGATAAAAACAACAAAAACAATATTTCCCATCCACTGGTGATAACAAACAATCAAATAAGCTCTTGATGAGCTTCATCCCATTCTGGGTTTCCCAGGCCTGTTGACAAAATCAGGTCTTCAGGGCCTTGTGAAAGGGTGTCAAAGTAGGTGCCATCACTTTGGGGGTGATGTTATAAATGGAGGGAGCCACCACAGAGAAAAGGGTTTCTTCTCGGTTCCTCCAGATATAGCTCCTTGGGAAAGGGGACTTGTGACATTCCCTGCCTCCTTGCTCTGGTGGGTCAGTTGGGTTTAACCAGTCCTTCAGCATGTAGCTAGCCTTACAGTTCCTTTATAAGGTTGAGAAAAGGGTATGACAGTCTCCTCTCTGTTTTGTGTGCTTATCACTCTTTCCAGTCATCTGAGGCCCCTTATGTGCTGGGCTTCGAATAAATCCCAAAGGAACATTTAGTGAGGAACTTTTTTTCATAAGGCTTTTAGTTAATGGGATTTAGGAGAGGAAATGTAAAAACTATAAATAAACATGTTAAACAAAAGAAAGAATAAGAGCTATATATCTGTAAAACTAAGGGAAATAATGTAACACACAAAGGTAGTCTCACTTTGAGGAGAGAAGCCAATGAAAGGAAAGCAGTGGTATAGTTTAGTTAGGAATAAAATAATTAAAATGTATGTCAGGTATAATTTAAGTTGTCATGAGTATATATGATACTGAGAATTGATGGTGCCTGTTATGCTTCATTGAACTATAATAATGGGAAAAAGAGGAATTTTGAGAAATGTTGTACAATCTTCTGAAGGAATGTGATCCAAGAGAAATAATTACTCTGTATATTGATCTGTGGGACTAGATGAATAAGTATAGGAAGAATGATTGACCCATTTGAACATTCAAAAGTGATTCAGAACAGCAATCATTTGATGAGTATCACCTTAGAAAAAAACTGATTGGGATTGATTCCAATTGTTCCAAAAACTGATTCCAATTGCTGATTGGAAACACCTTAAGCTCCTGTCACACTGCACCAACAGATGGAAAGAGGATGTAAAATGGACAAAAAAGCTTGCCATCCGTTGGTTAACACAATGTATCCGTTCTGTACTCACTGCCTCGCCTCCATTTTGCTTCCTCTCTATCCATTCCAGGCATGCCGTTTATTGTAAGTTTCAAATCTGCCTGAGAAAGTTTTGGAAACTGCTCAAAACTTTTGAGGGAAATTTATCAATGCGTCGTTCTGCATCCGCTAGGTCATCAGCTAGGCATCTGTCTGCATATGTTACGCATCCGCTATATCCGCAAAGGCAATCCGCTGCCACATCCGCTGCAACCTTGCATCCTCTCAGACGCAGGGAGGGAAGCGGAACGGACGTGGAACAGATGCGAACGGATGCCTAGCGGATGCAAACACGGAAAACAAAGCATTTAAATGGAAAAAAACGTTTCGCAGAGGGGACCATCTCGGATATTAAGGATGTCTAGAGGATGCCTAAGAGGAGCAAAGGGACACCTAGGGAAACCTTACTGCCTATAAAAAGGGGAGCAACTCATTGGATCTCACTTTCAGACCAGCAGCCCAGCTGTGCAGACCTCTGCAGCCTTCATCTGCCTCTTGCTCTACCACAGCATCCAGTGCATGTCAACCGTGGATCGTAACATTAGTCCTTTGAGCCACTCATCGTTCTGCAACAAGTGCGAAAGCCATCTACAGGCTCTGTAACTCTACTACAGGAAGAAAAACAGAGGCAGCCAAGAAGTGGTCCTGGGTCCAAAAGATGGATCGGGAGAAGAGCAGAGTAAAACGGACTGTAACACAAGCTAATGGTGAGCTCAGGAACAGAAGAACACTTGTGCATTCAGAACTTCATGAGGATACTCCAGCCATGTTGACGAAGTTGTGTCAGCGCCTAGACACCACAGGTCGAAACCCAACGCGCAAACACCAAACTATGCACAGAGGCCCACATGCCTGGAACCTTGGAGCTTCACTAAAGGTGAGCACGTCCGAACCCATCTGTCACACTTGGCCAATCACGAGATCTCCACCGTACAGGAAGACAACGTGAAAAGCGATTTACGTGTCATTAGAGGATGCCACACGACACACACCATTCACACACATTTAGAGAGGTCAGTCACGAGAGATAGGTTGCAGGATCCTATACAATATCAGAAAAAAGACTGGAGAGAGAGTACTCCTCCAGTGCATACTCACACTGAGAGAAGACGAGATGTAAAGAATAGAGATGCACGAGTAATGTAATCACACAACAGGTGAGAGATAACTTTCCCTTCGCACAGCGAGCATTGAGAGCCATTGATGGGAAGCACGGCCTGCAAAGCGACACGCAAAGCATATCGAGGGTACACTTACTAAATTTCAAACTCCAAGGGCTATCCTATCAGCATTGTGAGTTCCCTTTCTATCTCACCATGGTCGATGCTGACTACAAGTGGTCATCGATACTACGCATAGAGTACTAGGTCAGGGCAAACGGGTCATAGTACACGAAAAGTATGAACCCAGTACACAACAGAACCACAGTGAGACATCTAATAGAAGGATGGGTGCTGGAATCACCTCATGTGGGCTTCCAGATGCACTAGCATCTAGATACTGCCGCAAACGAACACGAGCAAAGATGTACACCAACTACATATTTCATCGTGTGGATTACGCCTATCTCCACACTTTGCCAAAACTTAACCATATCATCCGAAAGCCCTACTCTTTCCTCACGACTCCACCCTTCGTGAAGCAGAGCGATTATCTTCTACGTCTACTGGAGTCTACAATGCAAAGGCGGGTGGTGGAGAACGCCTTGGATCCTGGCCGAATACCAGGTTCCAGGGTACTCTCTCACCCTTACCTCTGTTTAGCTATAGGTTGCACACAAGACCGTGAGGAGGATCGTGGAAGCTTTAGCTGCATCACACTGGCACAATTCTCAATGTGCACCCGCTAGATCTTTCCAACACACAGTCACCTTTTGGCAGAGAACATGCTCGGTGGGCCTCCAACAAGGCAATGGGCGAGACAATGGATGCAGCCTGGCGTTGGTAATGAGACGCAAGGCAAAACCAGGTCTGATTAGGAACATCTGAGGATGTGTCTACAGGTCCCCTATGGACACGAGCCTCACCATGAAGGGAAGACTTGCAGCAACTAACGCTCCTGAAGGGATCATCTGATCACAATTCCCAATATCACCCCAAGTTCCCTGGCCAGCGGTGGCGACCGCCTTTTGTGCAAGATCTGAAATGCCATCAACACAATGCTTAATTGGATTTTGTCTTCTTCAGTTCCCTGTCTCATCACACTCGAGCGTTATGAGACTTTGGCCATGGTCATGATTGAGTTGGCCCGTGACAATGATCACAGGGCATTTAATAAAGAGTTGTATTGTGTTAGACAATGTGTGGATGAATTTATTTACATTATTATTGGATAACATAAAGGACCATATTGGTGTGGTCACCGGGAGGGTGGACCATCCAGTCCAGTATGCTTGCACTGAGGTTTTCTTATCCTACACGCTAAATTAACCACATACGCGCCCACACATATAAACAAAAACAAAAACAAAACATACAAATTGAAATTAATACCAAAGGTAATCCCTGCTCATATTGACAATTGATCCCAACAGGTATCAACCCTGCCACCAGGCCACTGCAATCTTAAAACCCAAACACCACAAGACATGCAAAGGGCTTAAACCATTTCCATAAAAAGTATTTCCACCCCAATCTTGACTATTAAAAAAAGAAATGAAGCACAGTGGCATGTCGAAATCAAAGATAGACTTTATTGAAACAACAAAGCTGTAAAATGAAAAACGTCCCAAGTCATGTGTCCAAATAAAGTCCACAGGTAGCCCAGCAAGCCAGTCTCTGCCTTCCTCTTATGAGTCAACTTACGTTAAGTGGAGGTCGTGGCCTCAGTCTCAAAGAGGTAAGTGACATCAGGAGTTGATACTGTGGAGGTGGGTGCTGCTGGAGTGCTGGTCTGAAGCCCCATTGGGGTGCCTGGCCCGAGAGGACAGAACAAGGTGACGGTGTTAGAGAAAGAGCCTCGGAGCAGCTTGCCTCCACGTCACTATCACGTGGATGTGAAGAAAGCTTCTTCCTCCATGCCAATGCGGTGGTCAGCCCCATACCTAGAGACAGATGTACTGGAGCCCAAGGACCTTGGCTGTGGGGAGAGGAATAGGAGCAGCTGATAGTAGTGGCGCTCGTTCTGGATCTGGTGAGGCAACTGGCATTGGTGGTTCATTGAGAGGTGGCATCAGTGGCTATAAGTGTGTGGAGGACATCCGGTGTATCTAGATGGACACCAGTGGCTAACGGCTGCACCCATATGACTCTGTGCCACTGGACTGGCAAAGGGCCTTGCTGCTGTGCTCGCTGGCATCTCGACTGGAGCTGTAGCCCGGTAGGCCATGAGGGTGAGGGCCTGTGGGAACCTTGGAATGGGAGGGACACTGTCACCTGGGGTGTGATGGACAGATCCTGACTGGGTGGGAGCAAGGTTCTCTGGATTAGGAGGCTGTGAAGCAGCTCGGTTGATCTGGGCCTTCACACCACCTGGGTACTGGGATTGTTATTCCTCCATGTCCCTGAGGGTTCTGGTTGCATGGTGAGGAAGGGTGCGGTTGGAGGATGAGGCACATCGGTGTGGACCATTGCTGAGAGACTTTGTGATCTATGCTGGTTATTCCGTGTGATGGTGTCCATTGATCTCCAGGCAGGACATGTGAGCTCTGCCCCTCTGCTGTCTGGCTCTCTGCCTTCTGTGGAGGTGGAGCTGGGGGGGTGGATGCACGTACGGCGTGGTGGACGCGAACTAAGTTCCGTCTCCTTTCTCCCACCCGCACCAAGTGAGTCCCTCCACAAGCGGCTCGTCATCAAGAGTTAACAAACACCTCGTTCTCGCAGAGGTTTCCCGCCGTGGCATGCCTCCACAATAAACCTGCCTGGAGACAGGAAACTTGACTTACGGGCACGGAAGAGGCACTGGCTCGTCAGACAGCTGCCGGAGAGACAGTAGAGGTGTAGTGAAGCAGGTGGCTCCCATGGTGCGTCCTCCAGCTGGCAAGATCTCACCTCCAGGGAAGCTGCACCTGGCCATGACATAGGTCATCTCTTGTCCTCTCAGCGTAACCCGGCCTGGCCAGATTTCTTCAAATGGTCAGATTCGTACACAGGTGTGCATTGTAGCTTCCACGCCGAGGAGCACCGTCCGAACGATGTAGCCTTCATACTCCTCCGCCTTGCCTCTCTCAAGCAGCATGCTTCTACTTGGTGTCCCATGTACAGCCGGTGTCCCTTCCTGCCACAGATAGTCATTCATCTCTCAAGCGCACATCCGGCACCTTCATCCTCATGTTCCTCCTGCAATGGAGTAATTGCCTTCCTCTCCTGTCCCCACAATACGCCTCTTCTCCGCTTTGGCAGGACCAGATGGGCCCTCATCAAGAGGGGGTTCCCAGGTAGTAGGGGCTGCTCCTCCACACCACCACCAGCAGCAGCAACCAGACAGGATCATCATCATCAATACACTTCATATATCACCAGCAGGATCATAATCTCATCATCATCATCAGCATCAGCAGCAGTGATCATCATCAACGCAGCAGCACACAGCACCAGCAGCACCAGGATCAGCAGCAGCAGAGTAAGCACAGCAGCACCAGCAAGACAGAGCACGAGCAGGACAGGAGCACAAAGCAGGACCAGGAGCACAAGCAGGACCAGCAGGACAAGCAGGACCAGCAAGACCAGGAGCACGAGCAGTACGAGCAAGTCTATAGAGCACGAGCAGGACCAGCAGGACCAGCAGGACAGGACAGCTTCAGCAGAGTAGCACCAGCAGAAGCACACCACACCACCAGCAGTCAGCTTCAGCAGAAGCTCCCAGCTCCAAAGAAGAGCAAGCCCAGAGCAGCAGAAGCCCCATGCAGAAGCAGAGTCAGGGACAGGGGGCCGGGAGGTGGTCCTGTCCCTCTTGCCAGGGATGGGCGGCAGGGTTGCTGGAGACTTTTCGCTTCTTCCCCATGGTTGTGGGGTTGCTGGCTGCAGGGAGGCTGGCAGCACCAAGGTTGGCAGGAAGCCTGGCAGGCAGGCAGGCACGAAGGCTGGCAGGCAGGCAGGCACCAAGGCTGGCAGAGAAGCCTGGGCAGGAAGGCAGGAAGGCCAGCAGGCAGCAAGGCTGGCAGTCAGACGGCTGGCAGGGAGGACGTGGAAAGGCCAGGTGTGCAGCAAGGCTGGCAGGCAGTGCAGAGAGCAAGGCTGGCAGGGAGGCTGGCCCAGGAGGCTGGGAGGCAGGCTTGGAGGCCAGGCTGGCAGGAAGGCTGGCAGCAAGGCTTGCAGCAAGGCTTGCAGGCAGGCATGCAGGCAGGGCAGCAAGGCAGTCAATCCGTCCGGCAGCAGGTCTTTCCTCCGCAATGGTGATCTGCTTGGGACCTGTTCCCTTTATTATCCGCGGGGCTTATCAATGCAATCCCCCCACAGTGTGCAATTAACGCTCAGCATCCGTTCGGCTTCCGCAGTGCATCTGCTAGGCTTCCGCTCTGCATCCTCTTCATACGCTGTGCATCCACTGTATATGTTCCAGCGTCCGCTTTGGCTGAGGTCCCCCCGGAAGCCTAGCAGATGTGTGCATCTGCTCCCATGCCGCTTTCCTCCGCTCTGCGTCCTCCCCGCGTCCGTTCTTTCCGTGTTATCCCCGCTCTGGTTTATGCAAATTTTTTTGCCCTTTAAGAGCAGATAACAAGGATGGAACATTTATGCTCGTCCGTTGTGTCCTTTTTACTTGACGTTTTGCATTCGTTGGCCAAGTGTGACAGGGCCTTTACTGACTTTTTGCCTTCAAACAGAAAAAAGATACAGTTTTAGAATAGAATAGAATTCTTTATTGGCCAAGTGTGGTTGGACACACAAGGAATTTGTCTTGGTGCAAATACTCTCAGTATATATAAAAGAAAAGATACATTTGTCAAGTATCATAAGGTACAACATCTAATGATAGTCATAGGATACAATAAGCAATCACATCATTCTGAGGGAAGGAGTTGAAACAGTTTATGACCAGGATGTAAGGGTTCTGTAAATATTTTCACAGCCCTCTTTTTGACTCGTGCAGTATACAGGTCCTCCATGGAAGGCAGGTTGATAGTAATAGTTTTTTCTGCAGTCCTAATTATCCTCTGATCTGTCCTGTTGGGTTTCAGAACCAAACCAGAGGTGCAGATGATAGATTTTTAATGATTAGAGAAAAAAGATTATAAAAAAATGTAAGTGAAGCTGTAATCATAGAGTAAGAGATTAATTTACATTTGTATTTATAACTTATAAAAGAAAATTGGTAATTATCTCTTTTTTTCTTTTTCCTTTTTTCCTAATCATTTGGCTTTATTTTTTGCTTGTCACTCCCCCCCCNTTTTTGCTTGTCCCCCCCCCCCCCCATTCTAAAGATTCAGTCTTGTAACATAAAGCATACATTTCCATTCAAATTATAAGAACATCCTTCCCATAATGACTATTCCCAGCAATATGATAGATCATATTTTTTTGAACATTTTAAAACCAATTTCTTAAAGTCATGAAAGAGAATGTTGTAAAGATGTCTGAGAGAAAGCTATTCCATAGGAATGCAAAATATCCTCAGAAGTTTCCCAGCTGCCTTCTGGGGTTGAGATATATATCTGGGTATTATCAAACATATTGATAAAACACTTGTATCTCCAGATGAGATTTCCATGTAGATATTGAAAAGTAGAGTTATTAAAATGAGCTTTCTGGTATCCCACAAGTGCCAGACCAATGTCCTCAACCCTAAGAGGTACAATTCATATTTAAAAGAAAGGAATTGCTGAAGTACTGCCCTCCTAATTCCCAATTATTCTGGTGGCCCAAAAAAGATAGCATAAATCTCATCTTACATAACTACTTTCAGTTCCTTAGAATGGCAAAGAAAGAATATTCCAATTTCACATAAATAGAAAACAGCTTCAGACATGCATCTGAATATAAAGCAGTCTTTAGACGCTTTGCTGCATCTATTTTTTGACAAGCAGGAGAGTTGTTGAAGCAACAAAACTTATCTTGAATCTATGAGGCAGGATGAAGGCATGGTAGTAAGGTCCAGCAGGTTCTATGACACAGCTTAACCAGTGAAGAAATGATCCCATTTTAGTAACTCAAGCAGAAGGGAAAATGATACATTTTAACTTAAGAAATTAACATATAAATAACATATTCCAAAAATTTAGTTTGTGCTATATAAATTATTTTCCTGATATCTAACAAAGTCACTATGGAAGTTTTCTCAATTGAATTGATCTATTAATCAATTTTATTTTGGTCATCTAATTACCAGCATCTAATTACTTAGTAGTATTGATTGGTAATATTGTTGGTTGCATGCGGTTTAACCTACATACTAAAGTTGTAATTAGTAACAATTCATAGAAAGTCACATTCCCAGCTCTTGACATATCCTGCTTTTCCTTCCACATAAAGGCAAAAAAGCATGGTCTTACATAAATTATCTAAGAAGAGATAGGATCAAGAATGAGTGAGTGCAAAATGAACTTATGAAACAGAAAAATGACTTGCCCATTAAAGCACACTGAAGTAGGCTTGGAAAAATGAGCAATAATCATACTACCAAAGAAATATAAGTGAGCATTATTAAGTGGAAATGAAAAACTGAGAATGTTGTCATTTGATTGGTTGATGAAATCTTCATTAAAAACATGAGAAAATCAGAGAACAAAATGTATATGGGCATGGCGATAGAAAGGTACAGAGAAGCAGAGTGAATGTGTGGGTATAAATTAGATTTAGCTATTTCCTTTTTTTCCTCATCTCTTATCCTATTAATTTATTTGTCTTACTATATTTAATTTCCTTTTTCTGTGTTACATAATTTTATTACCTCAAATGGATATGCATACCTGAATGCAAGAATACACACTTTAGCCCAATGTGAGTGAGTGTGTGTGTGTGTGTGTGTGTGTGTGTGTGTGAGAGAGAGAGAGAGAGAGAGAGAGAATCCATTGACTGAATTAATTGATTTTGGTGTTGACTAGAATTGTAAGCTTTGAAGATCTGAAATATAATGCAGCAAGGCAGAAATATATTATGTCTACTAATATATTTTAATAAAAGTTATGTGAATTAGTCCTATCAGCAGTTTGCATTAAGAGAAATTGAATACATTGGGTGTGGGGAATCCAAGGACCCTTCTACACAACCACTGTTTTCATTTCTAAGCTCACAGAAGTGCATACCCCACTATTAATGGAAAAGCACCTCCAGCTGACCAACAAAGTGTGCAAAATCTAGTGCTCCAGTGATCCCCATCTATTTTTCTCCCCAAATACACATCCATTATAGCTTTACAGTAGATTTTATAATTGATGACATATTAAAATAGATAAACGCTGTCGATGAATGGGAGCTATAGAAATGAAATAGCACCGAAAGCTGCTTTGTATCTCCCTTTCATCTGCTTCGCCTTTGATCAGTGAAAAAGAGGATATTAGTTAATTCAAGCAGTAACCTTTTTGGGCAATCTCTGGAATTGATTGCACTGCATGATTTCTCTGATCATATAGGCAGAACAATCTTTCAGGTGTGATAGTTTAAAACGTAAGTGATATGAGGCTAAATTTAATCAGAAAGATCACGCCAAACCAATTCAATAGTCATAGGTTTGCCAGTATGGAAACAAAAGTAGTCCAAAACTACTGAAAAAGTATATACCTGAGATTTTTCTAATACTATTAGAAAAGACTTCATTCACACAACATAATAGTTTGAGTTTAGCAGTGATATGGCTTCTAACATATATAGTTTGGAAAATATATATTATGTGGTATAGATTATATATTAACATCATTGTTTAGAAAATATGGTTTATTGCTAAGCAGATAATCGAACTCAACCAAATGTAGTTTATTTTTTTAAAAAATATGATTAAGCATAAATGGCTTGACATGATCCATTAGCCCAGGTACTTTTTGAGATAAAGGGTCCAAAATCTCAATCTGGTGTTGAAGTTATTCAATTCTTGGTCTCTGTAACATAATACTCTACTATAGGTAATATCCCTGTCCTGATTAATCTTTTACGCCTATAAGGTAAATGTTTCCTCTGTCCAGTCATACCCAACACCAGAAGGTGGTGCTCATCCTTGATTCACAGCCAGAGAGCCAGCATTGTCCAAAGAAGCTTCTGCAGTCATGTGGCCAGCATGATTATACTCTGACATGCATGGAAAATCTTTCCACCAAAGTGGTACCTATTAATCTAATTGCATTTGCATGCTTTCAAAGTGCTTGATGGGCAGCAGGTGGGGCAAGTAATGGGAGTGCCTGGTGTTTGGATCTCAATCTGGGCTATCAGCTTTCTTTAACTACTGAGCTCTCACCCTTATAAAGATTTGTTCTTCAGTTGAGTTTTTCTGGGACTGGACTTGGATATTGGATACTGCTAGGAGTTAACAATATAATACATTCAGGTGTGTATGCAGCTAGGTATAGTTTGAAACATGTATGTGTGTTTCTAATGTTCTCAACTTTTATCTGTCTATGCTTTCTAGAGTAAATTGATGCTTCAGTGAAAACCCTTGACTAAAGCCCATGTCACACTACACCAACGGATGCAAAAAGGATGTAAAACATTAAAAAAAGCTTGCCATCCGTTGGAAAATGTGATTCATTCGTTGTGTACTCACTGCATAAGTTTTTCATACTCTCTATCCGTCCAGCATCCGTCTACTGACATTTCATCTGCTCAAAAAGTTTTGAGCTGCACAAAACTTTTTGAGCAGATGAAGTATCAACGCGCCGTTATATACATCCGCTCTCGCCATTATGGGGACATCCATTATTACATCCGCCGTCATCCATTACGCGTCACTATATCGCTTAGGCATCCGCTGCAACATCCATTGCAACTCAAATTAGCTCAGAGAAACAGAACATGGGACAGAAGTGAAACGGAGACGGAACGGAACACACAGCGTTAGTAGCATGGATGTAGACAAGATGAAAGCGGATGCCAGCTCGCGACGGATATAAAGCATTAAAAATAAAAAAAACATTTGTATACGAGGATGTATCATACGATATTCTAGGATGTCTGGAGGAATGTCTGAAGTATGCGGAAGGACACCTAGCGAAAACCTATATTTCCTATATAAAAAGGGCGAGGATAGAGCTACCTGGATCTCACCTTCAGTTCCAGCGCAGCCCTGATGTGCTTAGCTCTCCTTCTCAGCCTTATAGCATTTGCTCTCCACAGGCATCCATTCTTCTCCTACCATGGCGATCATTGAATGCTCCTTTTTGTGTAGCCGCCGATCATTCAACACCAGAAGCAAGCCCTCTTCAGGCCTCTTTCACCTTTTCTATGGAAGAAAAGGAGGCGGCCAAGAAGTGTCTGGGCGTCCCGACAATGGATCGATTAGAAGACAGAGTTTTGGACTGTATGAACAAGGACGATGGTGGAAGCTGAGAGAACGAAGATCACACCGGTCGTTCATTACGCTAGAACATTCTGAAATATAGTGATAGTGCAATTCTAATCTCTTAGTCCATGTTTTGCATGCAGCACAATCATGTTACAGCATGCTGAGTTAGTAACTACAAGCGAGGCACTAGCAACTTCCATTGCCCAGTCCTGAGACCTACTGTATGATGACTCTGCGTGCACCTCTGACATCCATGTATCTCTTCCTGACTCCGCTCTGAATCCCAGGCCTGGGACCTGGACGGTCTGCGCCAACCTGGCCTCCGGGACCTACTGATACAAGTATAATCAATTCAGTACGCCCGGGAGGGTGCCACACCAAAACCCATCAGCATTGTGGTCAGAAAGTGGTGCACGGCCATGCATTAAATGATATATCTGAGAGCTCCTCCAGTGTCCCGCTCATGTGACCAAGGGCTGGGAGAAAGTTGCAGAACAGTCGGTATCAAGAGTGGAACTTCCCCCACACTGTTGGAGCCATAGATGAAGCACGTGGCTGCAAAGCCTCCTGTCTAACTCATTTCCACTTATTTCAACTACAGATCCTCTTCCATCATCCTCTTTCTGCAGTGGTCAATGCTGACTACAAGATTCATGTACATGAGTGCTTCAGGCAACGTGAGTCTGCTTCAGATAGCAGGTATACAACACCAGTGACCTCAAGCGAGGGGCTGGAACGCCAACTCAATCGAGTGGGTCTTTCCAGATCCAGGACCCCTGCCCAACAACACACAAAGATGTCCCTACTTCATCAATGGAGATGACCCTTCTCCCTCAGAACCTTACCTCATCGAAGTCCCTACAACTTCACCTACCTCACCCATGAAGAAGAGGATCTTCAACTAGAGGCTTTCCAATTGCAAGAACGGGTGAGTGGAGATGCTCTTGGTCATCCGGCCACAGGTTCCAGGGTATCTTCTCACCACCATTGCAGCATCATCCACGGACCGTGACGGAAGCCATGTGGAAAGTCTTGGGCTGAATCTCTGACAATCTCATATGCGCACCCGTACACAGTCCTGCAGAACAGGCTATTATGCTACCTTAACAAGGGAATGGGACATGAGGGCCTGCGGTGAATGGAGCAAGGACAAAACCTGATCAACACTGTGATTCTGTACACAGGCCCAACAGAGCTTTCACGATGAAGGGAAGAAGCAGGCGCCAACCTACTGAGACACGTGGTGCAACCTCCCCAGCTGCGTGTATCTAGTGGATATAATGAGAGCTGCAAGACAGGATGATAGCATGATTATGGATGCTTCCTGAGCCTGGTCTCAATCGACACTGCATGAGATATGTGCCATGTATGTTGAGTGGCCCTACAATGAATACGGGCATTTAATAAAGAGTTGGTGTTTTATGCTGCAAAAGTCGTGCAGTCTCAAGTATGATATAAAATTGGTGTGTTGATAATAATAGGCCATTATATAGGTGTGGCCTACCCTGGGAGAGGTGGACATACGTCCCACCAATGCTTGCACTGGAAGGGCTTATCCATCCCACATGCTATTACCCATCCCCAGCAGGGATATCCCTGCCCATTCCCCACAGCTAATTACCCATCACAAGGCAGGTATCCCTGCCCATCCCATAGACAATGACAAAAGGTGTTAACCATTTTTTACTTAAGAGACTTCCGCACCAAGACTTTGATTAAGTAAAAAGAAATAACACACAAGTATGTAGAAGACAAAGAAAACCTTTAGTTAATAACAGTAAGTTGTGATCCGACGTTTATCGTTGAAAAAGAGCAAAAGGAACCAAGAAAAGTGTTCAAATCAATGCATAAAGCAACAGTATCAACTCAGTCCTCTGGCACAATGGCTCAGTCACTCTGATGGATTGGTCGCAATGGCTCGCATCATGTGATAGAGAGGGGACAGGCACTTGTGGAATGGTGGCAGTGGCTTGGAAGGAGTGCTGGTCTGAAGCACCATTGGGGGTACCTGGCCCTCAGAGCGAACACAGGAGATGGTGTGTGCAGGATAGCTCTCAAGAAAAGGCTGGGCTCAGCCCAACCAGTGAGGTTAAGAGGTCCTTGCATCCCAGGACCTGGGGATAGTTCAGGCACCTAAGACCGATGAACCAAGATTTCTGAGGCGGGCCTTGGCTGTGGGGTGGAGGCAGGAGGAGTGTAGTGGGATGTCTGGTTGTGCTGGCAGCTGGGCGAGGGTGAGGGCATCTCTTGTGGCCATGCTTAGGGAAACATCATGTGGCATTACTGTGGCATCTTTGGCATCCGTACCAAGGTGACATCGGTGACATCTATAGGTAGCATCCGGGTGGTGGCGTCTGTGGCGTCTGTGTGGCATCGGGCATCTCTGAGAGGTCCACAAGGGCATCGGTGGAATCGGTGCTGCTCCTTTGAGCATCGGTGCACCTGTTGGCATGCAAGGAACCTGATGCCTTGGACGTGGGGAGTGCTGCCGTGTCGCAGCTGGAACTCTAGTGGTAGCCGTAGCCTTGGTAGGGAGGGGCTGGTGAAGCCTTGGAAGGGCTGTGACATCGCCTGGAGGATGGGATAGGTTCCGAGTGAGCGAGCGAGACCTGGAGTGTGTGGGAGCAGGTTCAGCCTGGGGCCTGAGAGGTGCGCTGCAGGCAGCCACCTTGTGATCCTCTCCTTCATCACCTGGTACTGGGCTCCGGGCAGTCCGATGAGGGTCCTGGTCACATAGGTGAGGAAGGGCTTGCAGTTTGAGGATGGGAATCGTGCGAAGTGTACCAAGCTGAGAGAAGGAAGCATCTGCGCTTATGGACTGTTTCTTGATGGCTGTGCCCCGTGAGTCTCCAGCAAGGATAGTGTGGGGCTCTGTCCCTTGGTCTCTCTCTTCCTGCTTGTCTGTGGATGGTGGAGCTGAGGTTGGGGTGTGGGTTGGTATACCCTGGTGGTTGCTGCTTCTTCTTCTCCAATGTTGTGTTGAGAAGAAATCCTCCCAACGGTCCTCCGGCAATAGTAGGTGTGGCAAGCTGTCGGCGGGAAGGCGGGGTCTCTGTCACAACGGGCGCTCTGTTGGAACAACACCTGCCCAGACACTGGGGCTCGCTGTCTCCTGGCCAGAAGAGGACTGGACTGCTGTCCTTGAGAACTGGCTGAGTACAGACTGAGTGGGTGGTAGACAAGAGGGGCATGCTCCTCTACAATATGGGCGGACCTCACCCTCCAGGATGCTGCACTTTTGCCATGACAAGGTCTCAATAACTAGTGGGCCCAGTGTGCAGAGAGGTCGAGCTTGACCGCTGGCCTGCCACAACGTGCTCGATCTCGAGCGTTGCAGACTTGTCCTCCAATAACGTGATGCTGGATAGACTTGTACCTCGGCTCACTTCACCAAGCGAGGGAAGAGTCTGACACGTTGTTAGTCGCAGGCTCATACTGCGGCTCTCTCACTGTCTTCCACAAGGGCTGCCTGCTGTACTTGGATGTCTCGAGTAGAGGCCTATCTGGACTATTTTCCAAGAGTAATCGACTCGTTCTCCCTCAGCCACGTTCCAGCACCTCCTCCCGTATATGTCAAATGCTCCTCTGCCGATGGATAGTACTGACTTCGCTTCTCACCTTTTTCTCCTTCTCCTTGGCTCATTGCCTACCACTCATAGCGCAAGTAGTGACATATATACGAGCACATCATGGGAGAACACATGTTCAGCGGCTTTGTGGAGAGACTGAAGTCTGCCCTTAGCCACAGAGAGCAGACAAGACAGGGTTTAGAAGATAAGTAGCATGGGAGAAAGCAGAGCTAAGCCAGCAAGAAGAAGAAGCAAGCTACCCGACTATGATAGTAAGCAGAAGCAGCAGATTCAATAATAAGATCTCAGATTCTCAAGTGTACAGCCCCAGGGCGGTGGGATGGTGGATCTATCCCTCTTGCCAAGGGGCTGGCACAGGCTTTCTTCTGCTTCTTCTCCCTTAATTGATGCTCTCATAAACGATGTCGTGATGGTGGCAGCAGGTCTCTCTTTCTATCATTCATGTGATTATTGGTTAGACTGCTTGTGCAAGCTGCTCCTTTATTTCCGTGGGGCTGACACAATGCATTACCTATACCGCCGCATGAGTAATCAAAACACGCTAAGGCAAGACTCTGTCATACTGATCCGATTCTCCGCTCTGCATCCGCTTCATCCTCTACTGGCAAGTATCATGCCTCTTATTTCACGCTGTCGGATGCGTATTCCGGCTGACTTTCATATGCAACCCCCGGAGCTTCGTGAGCTGTTGGCATCCGCATTTCCATCACTTTCAATCTGGCTAGGCTTCCACATGAGCATCCGTTGTATTTAAAAGCCTATCCGCCGAACCTCCTCCCCCGCATCGTATCTTTTCCGGTTCTGTTATGCAAATTTGGGGTACTTTTGAGAGCGATCACATGGATGGAAAATTTGCTCGTTCCACTGTGTCCTTTTTACCATGTTTTGCATCTGTCGGGTGATGTGACCTGGCCTTAAGGTATGAGATCCCTTGGTTATTTGAGGAACAGAAATAGAATTGGTTGCTTCTGAAATCTCCTTTTTCAAGTTTTGAGTAGAAGCTTAATTTTTGTTTCTGCGATTTAGAATTTGCAGAAAAATAATAGGGAAAATCAGTTTTTTCTGGACCTCAGCAACTGAAACATTTACAAATTGTTGAGTAAAGACAAAGCCATGAAGGGGAGGAAAAACCCATGGATTGTTTTCAGATAAATGAAACAAGGCTGATGCAAACTTCCATCCTTCTGAAGTAGTAAATTGAGGACCCAGATTGTTCAGGACAATATGCTGACTCTGTATAAATGCTCAGACATAGCTTGTAAAAACACTTGTGAGAAATATATGTCTGAGTGCTATTGCTATTGGCTAAACATGCACTATGTTAAAATTAAGATCAAAAAACCTTATGTTTACTTTTCGGTCTCTCAGTCATGAATGGTCCCTAGACTATTTGCTGGGCTGCTCGCCAGCCGTTTGCATCTTCCATCGCTTATGGTTGACTAGCTTCCACCTCTTCTGAGGTTTTAATGAAATTAAGAGTGAGACAGGATGTTGGGGACCAAGTAATGCTGATCCTTTCGTCTACAATTCTGCTCCTTAGAGATGGTTATTAAAGACACTGTGTAAAGTGGGCATCTATC